>VOMN01102040.1:0-16658 GCA_014899125.1 Orchestia grillus
CCTGATGAGGGCCGCCCTTGTCCCCTGATGAGGGCCGCCCTTGTGTCCTGATGAGGGCTGCCCCTGTCCCCTGATGAGGGCCGCCCCATGCGGCAGAGGGCGGAGCTTCGGGTGAAACCTTTTGGAGTCTCAAGTCGCCGCTCTTCTGAGGAGCCGCTTTAGTTGCCGCTCTTCTGAGGAGCCGCTTTAGTTGCCGCTCTTCTGAAGAGCCGCTTTAGTTGCCGCTCTTCTGAGGAGCCGCTTTAGTTGCCGCTCGTCTGAGGAGCCGCTTTAGTTGCCGCTCTTCTGAGGAGCCGCTTTAATTGGCGCTGTTCCCAGGAGACATTCGGTGCCTGGAAATAGAGCGAGTGGTAGGCGAACTGAAGGTGTCTGGTGCAAGGTTGCGGGGTGTGTGGTGTGTTGTGTGAATTGTGTGGTGTGTTGTGTGAATTGTGTGGTGTGTTGTGTGAATTGTGTGGTGTGTTGTGTGAATTGTGTGGTGTGTTGTGTGAATTGTGTGGTGCGTTGTGTGAATTGTGTGGTGTTTTGTGTGAATTGCGTGGTGTGTTGTAGGGTGTCTGGTTTATTGTATTGTGTGGTGTATTGTAAACATGTGTATTGTTTTAGGTATGTGAAGTGTTGCACACACGTGTTATCTGTGTTGAGTTGTGTGTTGTGCACACACACATATGTCGGTCGGCTTAACCCCCAAAGTCAATTATAATTAGTATGAGGTACGTACACCTATCATTAATTAATATTATATTCGTTTTTTAGTAATAATCAAATTCCTTTCTCAAAATTGCGTTGCCACACTTAGCCTAACATTGAATTCCTGTTCTCATTTTGACGGCTCGTTGAAGGGAAGCCTGGCGGCTGCCGCTGCCTGTGCACGCTGCTGCCTGTGCACGCTGCTGCCTGTGCACGCTGCTGCCTGTGCACGCTGCTGTCTGTGCACGCTGCTGCCTGTGCACGCTGCTGTCCGTAGTGTACATGGTGCAAGGCAGCCCGTGTGACTGTACATGGTTCCACAGGTCCGCCCCCCCACAAGGAGCCTGGCCTGTTTTCACGTAGTTTCTGCAGCGGACTCAACTTTCGTTCGGTTGAAATTAGCTTTGCAGATTACCGCCCGATACTGAGGAGGGATGTACTGGCTCATTTATCAAGTATTTGGAGTGGTGTTTTTCTGAACCATTGGAATTTAGGGTCAGACGAAAGAATAAATTTGGATCATGGAGGTGAATTGGAGATTTTTCTTTTTCGTCTTTGAAGTTTGTTATATCTGCTCTGATTTGATGGCCTTGATGTACATACAATGTTTTCTAATTATTTCCACATCGATATAAGTTTAATTTTAGAATCTGTCATTTGTATTCGTATAACTCATGTTTGCAGATGCTTCTTCGCTGACTCACGTTTGCGTTCTCTGAAACACCTCACCGGAGAATTCTGTTCGGTATTCTGCCTGCAACGTAATCCTGTATTCAGCGGTGTAGCTATCCTGTGCTGAATTCTGTGTCTTCACACGATAACTCACTAACTCTATTTAGGATGCCGGCGCCACAGCGAGTAACTAAATGCTAGCAAAAAGATGGCGTGGTTGCCTCTCTTTGATAGCACACACAAGCGGTTGTCGGGAGCTCCCTCCGAACCTCCCAAGTCGCTTTCCTCTGCCTCCAACGAGAACAAAAAGGCGCTGTCTTGTGAATGGCTCGCTACTTTCTATGCCACGTTAACATCTCATTTCAGACGCGCCTAAACGTTTTTATCGTGGAGCGAAAGAGCTTCTTTCGCTGGCGCTATCTCAGTGAGAAGTGACGTGTGCCAGCCGCGGTGTGCTGGGCCGGCTGAGAGCGCCCGACTCTGCTGGGCACATCGTTTGGAGTCAGTGCGTTGCTGGGCAGGCTGAGAGCGCCCGACTCTGCTGGGCACATCGTTTGGAGTCGGTGCGTTGCTGGGCAGCGAGGGCCTTTCTCTTTGCCAGCGTTGGATTCTTTTGAGCAAAAAAAGATGGAATATTTTACGATATTATCGTTAGCATGAAGGCCAATTCTGTCGTACTGACGGTGGGGCAAACAATGGATTTTCTTCTTGCCAGCTGTGATCGTGTCATTCTGAAGGGTCAACCAAAATAGGCCGAAATATTTATATCGCCTGAAAATGATGTAGTTTTTGCTGAATAAAAGATATTTCTGAATACGTTGGCAAAAAATATGATCATTCGGAACGTTTTGCCACCGCGAAGAATTCATCCAGCGATCACATTACAACCTTGCGCGTGGATCAGAAATGTAAATTCATTTAACATCTGCATAGTTTAGAGTAGCATTCGTCAACGCTAACGAATGGAGTGGTGTGCGTGTGGCAATTTGCTCACAGCAGAGCCTTGTGAATGGCTTGAGAGGGAAATGTGGTGGCTTGCGAAGATTTTTTACGTTTTTACTGTCCATAATTAGAGTGCGCCACATCTGATTGCTACCCTCGCGTAAAGCAGTAACGCGGCATACTGCATTCAATACGTTGTACTTTCAATGCTTACCCAGAATGTGCACGGTCCATATTGAAAGTTGATTAGGTCACTGTAGAGAATATGAAAAACGAAAAAATGAATTCGGGACCATCAAGACTAGGACTAGAGATGAATACTTCTTAAAATGACAAAGCAAAAAAACAGCTATACTCCTTCAGTCGGTTACGGTCGAGTGTACCTTGAAAGAAATTTGAGGCGGGGTTTGAAAAGAGAAACGCAAGATGTTCTCCTATCGGAACTCAACGAAAGTTCTCATCAAGCGCTCTGCACGGGCGGAAATGGAGGCGGGAGACTTTGCTTCAATGAGTTTTTGTTATCGAGCGAAGGGAATAATGCTTCTTTTTTTGTGCTTGATCGATTAAACCAAAAATGAAATAGAGGTAAAAATGCGAAATTAAAAAAATCAATAAAATTGGCGATGAACTGATGAATTTCAATCTGCAAGCTGCTCAGTTGCTGTAAGTGAAGAGTGGTATTTTGTACAACAGAAGTTCTCAGGAAATAAAATCGCTTAACGGAAATGCTAGCCAGCAAATGAAATTCTTTTATATTTTCATTTTACCATGATATGAGTCGCAACTATTCGATGTAAATGGAAAAGTTGCATGTTTCACGCTGCGTGCATTAATGCGATTTTGACGTCACTGTGATCCCATTGAAGGTGAGTCATCGGAGTACAAGGGCTTGCCTTCAAACGAATTTTTATTACCTTTTTTTTTGTATATTATGCCGAAATAGTTGCTCAGAATAATTTGATATCGGACATTCTATCACAAAGCCGCATCTCAGCTTGCCCGCACCTCAGCTTGCCAGCACCAATGCGGTCGTGCTCTTTCTTGCAGTTTTTTCTTCAATCGCAACCGACATATCACATCGGACAGCAAAAAATCCATTGGTAAAAATAGTCTCCCTACGCTTGGATTATGTATGTCTTCACTCACTTCCGTCATGGAGAAACGACTCCCTCAACGCGACGACCCGGAGCGAGGGCACTGTTTTACACCTCCGCCCGCCCCACTACCCCGAGAAGGCTCGATTTAGCCGCCCTGCTGCCCTCAGGTTCTCTTGCCTGATTTTACATCTGACCCCTAAATTATAATACTCGGAAGAAAACAGGAACTTGTACTAATTTTATGAAAGCAATCGCCATGTCCACACGGTATTATCACGTTTCCAAAGCCCCGTGCCTAATGCCCAGCACAGAGAGGGCATGCCCAGCACAGAGAGGGCATGCCCAGCACAGAGAGGGTATGCCCAGCACAGAGAGGGTATGCCCAGCACTTGGACGGGCCGCCCCAAGACTTGGACGAGACAAGAGAGATTACTGACACACCTGAAGCGCCCAAGAGGGTCACAGGAAATCTTCAAGATGTTCAGAGATATTTGACCTTAACAATTTGACTGCGATTCTCCACGGAGGAAATATTTCACGTCGACAAAAATTTCCGGTGTGACATTAAAATTGAAAGATTTTGCTGTCACCAATTTGGTTATCCTATGCACTTTCCACCTAATCTAAACTAGCTTATTCGAGGGATGAACACGCATTTTATGAAAAATTAAAAATTTGTGTTCATATATATTAGTGCTTTCGTTACGTTAAGCGAGGTTAGATGATCGCGTGTTCCTCATTTGGTGCACGTCGCAGTTAGAGTGTTAGAGTGCGCGCTCATTTAGGTCTCTAGCATGCCGGGAATAATTTTAAAGTTTGTTTTTGTATGTTGAGTTAGAGGACCCTTGATGTGGGGGGGGGGGAAAAAAGTGAAACCAGCGATGGTCGTGAACGCGCACCTATTTAGGATTTTGGTTGTTTTCGACTCGGGAGATTTCCTTTGTCTACTTTGGTATGCAGGATACGTGCTTGGAGCGCGGGTACCTGCAACACTCGCAGAGCGGCGCGCTGGTCGCATCCTCACGAGCCAAGCTTGACTTCAGATCAAGTTTTCTCATGGGGCTTGAAGGGGAATGTCTAATGAAGACCAAACCTGTCCCACGTAAACAAAGAATCGAGCACTGGTGTAAATCGAGGAAATTTCAGGGTATATGTTTTTCTTTATGGGTTACGTAACGCATGGCTATGGCGTTTCACAATGCTGTATCGAAATCTGACATTGCATTTTATTTTCTCTGTAGCCTTTGCTAGGCCTTCGAGCTGTTATCTTTCGTGCCCACTTTGCGTCTTTCCATTTTCATGCCTTCTTTGCTGATTATTCCTTACCTTTTCTTCCTATTCCTTAAGTTGTTGTTTCTATACGCTCTAAATCTTGTGTGGGAACACACCTGTGAATAGATTCCACGTTTTCTCAAGTCAGTACAAAATGGTCCCTTCTTTTCGCTCTCTTTGGATTACATTTCGAGTGGGTAAGGAGCTTAAAACTAACTATCAAATAATGTTACATATACCATTACATTTTTTCTTGCTCCAACCAGCAGCCATTAGCCGCTTGTGCTGCGTAGGAGCATATCCGGCGCCTTGCTTGCACCACATGGCACTGTCGCTTTCTTTGTGATGCATTTGCGTGCTTCATTTACACTGCAAAAATAACTCTATTATCTGAACTTTTGAGGAAAACATCGTATTCCTGATACTTTCTCGTGTGTGCGTAACATAAGTTACAGAATTTTGTTTCTCTGGTGGGGAAAAATACTTTCTCATGTATCCGTAACATAATTTACCGAGTTTTGTTTCTCTGGTGGGGAAAAATACTTTCTCATGTATACGTAACATAATTTACCGAGTTTTCTTCCTGTGCTAGGAGAAAATGGGAATGCCGCGCAGGAGGAAGGCTTGCATCCGCTTTCAAGTACTCAACCATTGTAAATAATTTCTACGAAAGCTGGACTTTCCTGTTTTCTTAAAGGCATCACACTTTGTACCAAATAAAGCCTAAAACCTGTGGCTCGGAGTTTGTAGGGAGTTTGTTAACTTGTTTTATGCGCGATTCTTTGCAATGTAAAGGCAGGAAACCTTCATATTTTACGCTAGAAAATTTGTCATTAGTGTCAGCAGGTGGACGCGAAGGCTTGTTAGCAAACCTAATGCGTGAATTCGACGCTGCGCCGCGCATGAGCTTTGCAAAGCCTGTTCAGAACATGGTTCGTTAGCGCACGTTTGGTTGCTTTAGAGGGCGTTGCGAAGATGAAGAGGCCTTAATTTGACTGATATGCTCGCTAGGATCGCTTACCAGGTGTTGATTAGGTCGGAAGCGCAAGCGGCGCCGTAGGCTTCAAAGCTCACCTCTTCACTCGCTGCAAAAGCCGATTTAACATTGTTGAAATCTCGAGCTCAAGCTTTCACTGCTGCAATGAATGGGCACCCAATCATACTTGAATGTTTACCTTTTACAGTTTTTATTTTTTGTTTCAGTAGGAGATGTATTCGTTTTATTTGAAGACACTTGCTAGAATGCATTTGAATGATGGTGACAGTCAGCTGTAGAGCAGTGTGAATAACTTTTTCAAATTGTTCATGTGTAAACATTTCAGTTGTAATTTTCCTTACTGTAGTGGTTCTACAATGTGAAAGCCCTTTAACATCTTTTAATATTTGCTACAATATTAAATCCAGTGAAAATTTTGGGATATACTGCGGGCCGATTTTACAGCTTTTCTTTTTGCTTCCCTCGCACTGTTTTTCCGGGAGTTAGGGCAATTCCTAATACATCATCCTTCTCACAATGCGAAACCGTCAGATTTTTTGTGACGCAAAGAATTCTACTTTTTGTCATTGCCAAACCCCGCATATTCACGGTACGTTTCCATTTGTGTGCAGGTGTCTGGGATGCGCAAGTGATGAGGATGGCACCCAGCAGTCCGTGGTGGCGACGCCTGCGGGTTCTGGTGCTGGTGCTGCTGGGGGGCGTTGCCCTATCGTTAGGACAGTCGGGCCTGGCGGGGGCATGTCCCAGTTTTGAGGACAACCAGTGGTGCTATTGTTACGATGAAGCTGGGGGCGCCTACATCGAGTGCCCTGCAGTATCGCTTCAGGTGGTCCATGACCTTCTGAACATCGTCAAAAGTCCCATAACATCCCTGAGGGTGTACGATCTTGACCCCAAGTCCAACATCCTCCCGCCAGGGGTCTTTGCTCGCAGTCAAATTGTAAGTCTCCAGCTGTCGAACACGAAGTTACGCAACATTGCCCCTCAGGCCTTCACTGGCCTCGAGACTTCTCTTGAAGTTTTAACTCTGGCCCAAAGTCCGTTGGATATCATCCCTCGCCAAGCTCTCAGTCCGCTGGGTAAACTAAAAGTCCTCAACTTGGAGTTTAACAACATTTCTCAAGTGTTCGATGATGCGTTCCGTGATATTCCTTTACAGCAAATCAATCTCAAGAGCAACATGATGAGAACGATTTCGGCAAACGCGTTCCGGGGGTTAGAATCCTCTCTTGAAGAGATAAACCTGATGAACAACGAGATCAGCGTGTTGCCGGCCATCTTACTGCGAAATTTGAAACATTTGAGAGCGTTCGAAGCTTCGTACAATCAAATTTCAGATCTTTCTGTTTTCTCGGCGCCGAGCTTGGGCAATTTGAAACTTGTTCGTTTTAACAACAACCGTGTCAAGGACATCCGGTCTGATACGTTATCTTCCTTGAGGTCCCTCGAGTCGCTCTACCTCTACTCCAACGAGATCAGTTCAGTGCACGAGAACGCCTTCGCCAAAAACCCACTCCTGGAAAACATCTATCTTGGAGAAAACAAAATATCTCAATTGGAGCCTTCCGTATTTCAAAACAACCCTAAACTCCGAGTGATAGACTTGGGTAAGAATTTTGTGCAGTCTGTGGACAATTGCCTCTTCTGCAACCTGGGAAATCTTGAGGAACTCACCCTGGCCCACAACTTCATCGACTTCTTGCCTCACGATGCTTTCGAACACTCGACGAATATTCGGGTCTTAAACTTGGAGAATAACCAACTGAAATACATAGAAGTTGACGCTTTCCAAGGTCTAACGTCTCTGGAGACCCTCCTCTTGGGAAAGAATGATATTCTCGAGATCGGAAGGCAGACGTTCGTGAACAATGTTAATCTGAAAGTTTTGAGCCTGGAGAGCAACCAGATCGATGCACTCTCCGAGACACTCCTCAAGAATTGTTCATCAATTCGACAACTATCTTTACAGAACAATAACTTGAAAAAAATTGACCGAGGGTTGTTATCTCGCCTGTCTTCTCTCGAAAGTCTGGACCTGCAGAACAATTCCGTGGAGTTCATCGAGACGGGAGCGTTCGCTAACCTCAAACGCCTGCGGTCACTCAACTTGAAACACAATTCTATTGCTGCGTTGCCTGACATCCTTGCCTATCCCGAGAGCAATTTGCAAGAGCTTTATTTATCGTACAACAAAATCAGCGCCATTGATGATCATTCGTTCCGGGGCCAAACGTTGCTCGACACTCTACACCTGGACCACAACGAATTGTCTGTGATTAGCAGTTTCCTTTTTGCTGATCTGACTGAACTCAAAGAGCTAAACCTTGAAAGTAACTTGATCGTGAGGATTGAGGATGAGGCATTAAAGCCCTTGCAGGAGCTGCTCTACCTCACGCTGTCTCAGAACAAACTGCTGGTGGTCACAGCGCACGTCTTCGCGGGCTTAGAGTCCCTGCGTGAACTGAAAATTGAAGGCAACAGCATCAATACAATCGAGCCTCTTTCATTCTCTGCCTTGAAGTCTTTGGATAGCCTCGATCTCTCCGGTAACGAACTGGGTTTCATCACCAAGGAAATGTTTCAAGGTTTGACCAGGCTTCGAACTCTCAGCTTGCGAAATAACATCATTTCTCACGTTGAAGATGGAACTTTTGAGGTGATCGGCGACTTGGAAGTTCTTGATTTGAGTCAAAATAACATTCCAGTGATAAAAAGTGCATTTTTGAAACATCCCAGGCTCTTAAAACTAGAAATAAGTGGCAACAGTCTTCAATCGCTGGAGATGAGCACGTTTGACGAAGTTAAAAGTCTCGAAGAATTAGATCTTAGTAGCTGCAATGTCAATGAAATTCCATCTCACCTTTTCAAGTCATTAACATACTTAAGGGAATTAAACTTGGGTCAGAATAATTTGAAATATTTAGAGTCGGGTACGTTCCACGGTTTGTCTAACCTTAGAACCCTGAATCTGTCTGACAACAAAATCCCTCTCCAAAGCCTCGATACTCTTCTTCCTCTGAAAAGCTTGGTCACTTTATCCCTGAATGGCAACCCCCTCGAACAGATGAGTCCAGCTCTGAAGAGTCTGGAGTCTCTGGAAGATCTTCACCTTGCGTCCATCAATTTAACTCGACTCAATGCTGGAGATCTCTATCCTTTAGCGAAGCTTACGTCGCTGTCATTAAGGAACAATGCGCTGCTCAATATTCCTAGGGGCTCCTTTCGTGGCAACCCCATTCGCAAATTGGACTTGTCACACAACAAGCTGACATCGGTCCCTGTGACAGCTCTGGAAGAGATAGCTCAAACATTGCAGGCTCTAAAGCTCTCTCATAATCCTATTGAAGAAATATCATTAGGCGAGAGGTCGTTTGCAGCTTTGGAAGACATCAAGGCGGCCCACACCAACATCAGCGTCATTAACGCCAAGGATTTGATAGCTGCCACAAGGCTCAAATCTCTCGAGTTACAGTACTCCAGCATAGGCAAAGTGGCCCCTGGGGCGTTCAGGGACTTGGACCAGCTGGAAACGTTAGACTTGTCCAACAATCAAATACAAGTGATGCCGAGAGAGAGACTTCGAGGTCTCTCTTCTCTTAAAGTCCTCAATATTTCGGGCAACCGCTTGGCAAAGCTCGAAGTTCTTCCTCAGGATGCGAGAAGTTTGAAGGTGAGGGTTGGTGCTGTTAATGGGTTACGGACATCACGGCTCATTTAAATGAATGAAAATTACGTATGTTTAAAAATTATTGAAAGAGAAAGGAAAAAATTGCTTGAAGTTATGTATATTTCTGAAATCACTTGTTTATAATATACGTGATACTTATGTTCTATTGCTCCTTAGAATGCTTTACATTTAAACTTGATGATTTCTTATCCCCTGTAAATAAAGTATCAAAATTTGAACTTTACGAACTTTAGAAGAATAACAAATTTGCGATGGTTAATATATCTAGGCTCTATTTTGAGCAGATTCCTTGTCAAAGAGCGCAATAATTTTTTTGGCTAAGTCAGGGCTCGAAAACATGTACTGTCGAGTCGTGACTGTAATTTAACTATTTTTCGTTGCAGGAGCTGGATGCGTCGCGTAATTTGATCACGAGCCTAGACCAAGGAGTCTTCCAGAACGCTCGACAGCTCAAGTTTGTTTTTCTGGACAACAATTTCTTGAGTGAATTCCCTGATGATTCTTCTTTGACAAACAGCAGAAGGCTCAAGAAACTTGACCTCAGCCACAACAATCTGGAGAGAGTGCCGGTGGAGAAACTTGAGCACTTGTTCATGAGACTGGAACATCTCGATGTCCAAGGTTGGTTATTCAGCGCTGTTTGGTACGATCAGGAAGGTCAGTGGTATTAGTGATACGTTAGACTTGCCTGAAATGTGGTATTAGTGATACGCTAGACTTACCTGAAATGTGGTATTAGTGATACGTTAGACTTGCCTGAAATGTGGTATTAGTGATACGCTAGACTCGCCTGAAATGTGGTATTAGTGATACGTTAGACTTGCCTGAAATGTGGTATTAGTGATACGCTAGACTTGCCTGAAATGTGGTATTAGTGATACGCTAGACTCGCCTGAAATGTGCTATTAGTGATGCGTTAGACTCGCCTGAAATGTGGTATTAGTGATGCGTTAGACTCGCCTGAAATGTGGTATTAGTGATGCGTTAGACTCGCCTGAAATGTGGTATTAGTGATGTGTTAGACTCGCCTGAAATGTGGTATTAGTGATGTGTTAGACTCGCCTGAAATGTGGTATTAGTGATACGTTAGACTCGCCTGAAATTTTTACTCTGTTTGCAGTAGCTTCCACAAAATTGCGCAGACTATTTGTCGGCTCGTAAAATTCTAATTTTATACCGTTTGAGAAATTTCGGGACTATAGTGGCCGATCAATTTACGGCATTTCTTCGCTAGGAGACACTAATTCAAAGTGTTATAATTTTTTATGAGTAACAGCGACGTGACTCGACAGGTCTTCCTGTCCTATGCCATTGAGTATCTTAGAATTGAGATACTCATTGAGTATGAAAACTTCGGGAATGAACGGAATACATTTCTCGCTGAAAACTGACCCATTTCTGAAGTTTATCCTTTGCGTATTTGAATGGAAGATCGAATAAAGAACATGATTGGGTAAACTATTGCAAGTAGTTCATGAGTCCCAATCGTTACCAAGGTTATGAAACAATATTTCCAGCCATTAAAATTATATAAATTACCTTAAAAATAGCAGTAGCTAACTTAGCAGAAACTGTGTGCCCTCGGCACACAGTTTGACATAAATTCCACACAGTTACACAGTTTCACACAGCAGCCACATAAATTACTCACACGTCGTCCCTCACAGGCAATCCGTGGCGGTGCGACTGCAGCCTTCAGGAGTTCTGGTTATGGGTGACGGCGCGGCCCCCCCTGCTCACCCCAGACCCCCTCACCTGCGCCTCCCCTCAGGTACCGGCTCCATCCTTTGTTTAGTTAATTATTTTACAGGCACCAATTGGACCTGAAAGTTGAACAAACGCAATTTTGGAGTCATTCTGACGGGAAAATTATATGAACTGAGGAAACAGCTTCAGATTGGATACACCAGTAAAAGATTTCAAAGGTATGTGAGTATGAGAAAATTGCATCACATTTTCTGCGCGTCGGTCGCGTTGCCGAAGGGATTTTCGTTCGCGCAAATTCGGCATTTGATTTCTCGAAAGAACTGTTGGGTGAGAACGTGGATTGTGTCGATGTGCTTTTGTGAGACGCTTGCACGTTTTTGTGCTAAAATTCATGTTATCGCACACATATAATTTTTTTTTAATTCAAATAAATAGTTTAAAATCCATACGATGCTGTATATGCACCCTCCTTGATTCTCAGGAACTCTTCCTCCCCATCTCGTCTCGTGACAAACTACGCAGTGAAAAATCGGGGGCAGCAGGCCCTTATTTGGGGAGAGGGAGAGCATGCAATACGGGCACAGCAGCCAAACTGCAATACGGGCACTGCAGCCAAACTGCAATACGGGCATCAGCCAAACTGCAATACGGGCACAGCAGCCAAACTTCGGCGATGCCTAAGCTGTTCAAAAAAGGTTGACGACCGCCAGTTGTGCGCAAGCTGAAGCGATGCTTCCCACAGGAAATGCTCTAAATCCTTAGTACTTCATTCGGGCCCACATGTGGCATATGTCCTGATCCCGATTCTTCGTCATTCCTCATTTGATTGTCAAACTGTTCTCTGATATAAATTACTTGTGGTAAATAAATGTTTCAAATGCTAAATGTTTCAAAATGTTGATTCCAACCATTCCTTACAAAATTAAAAAAAGTCGTTTGAAACTGAATTGCACAAAAACCATTGATTGTAAACTCGAAGTATATAAACTGTATGCAACAAAATATGATACATTTGTTTTTAAATTGGTTCACTATTCAGCTTGTCAAGTGATAGGTAAGGCACAGAGCGACTCGTGAGTACCACTCACATGTACCTACCACTCACATGTACCTACCACTCACATGTACCTACCACTCGCATGTACCTACCACTCGCATGTACCTACCACTCGCATCTACCTTCCATTCGCATCTACCTACCATCCACATCTGCATACCACCAAAACACAACACCAATAATTAGCGTCGAGTTTTTAGTGTACATCATTCAGTGTGTCCCTAAGTAATGCCCCCAGTTGTGTGATATCCACCCTAAGTAATTTCCCCAGTTGTGTGCTATCCACCCTAAGTAATGCCCCCAGTTGTGTGCTATCCACCCTAAGTAATTTCCCCAGTTGCACAACACTAAGTACACAAATTGGCGGGCTTCAGGTACTCCAGCACGCCCCCCTCCGCGGCCTGGCCCCCTCAGTGCTGTGCCCCGCCGCCGTACCGGAGGACCCGCTACTGACGGTGGCGGTGCTAGAGCCCACCGCCCGCAGCCTCACCGTCAGGTGGCACACCGCCGCCCGCCGTAACGCCACCGCTGTCGAGCACCCGCACGAAATGGCGGTACAGGTGGGAGGCGCCTTCTGCAGCGTAGCTATGAAACGGATACAGCAGTCTTGTTTGGGCTGTGTGCACTCTCTCTTAATACACTTTCTCTTAATGCATTTTCTCTTAATGCACTTTCTCTTAATGCACTTTCTCTTAATGCACTTTCTCTTAATGCACTCTCTCTTAATGCACTCTCTCTTAATGCACTCTCTCTTAATGCACTCTCTCTTAATGCACTCTCTCTTGATGCACTCTCTCTTGATGCACTCTCTCTTGATGCACTCTCTCTTGATGCACTCTCTCTTGATGCACTCTCTCTTGATGCACTCTCTCTTAATGCACTCTCTCTTAATGCACTTTCTCTTGATGCACTTTCTCTTGATGCACTTTCTCTTGATGCACTTTCTATTGATGCACTTTCTCTTAATGCACTTTCTGTTTGCGCACTTTCTGTTTACGCACTTTCTGTTTACGCACTTTCTGTTTACGCACTTTCTGTTTACGCACTTTCTGTTTACGCACTTTCTGTTTACGCACTTTCTGTTTACGCACTTTCTGTTTACGCACTTTCTGTTTACGCACTTTCTGTTTACGCACTTTCTGTTTACGCACTTTCTGTTTACGCACTTTCTGTTTACGCACTTTCTGTTTACGCACTTTCTGTTTACGCACTTTCTGTTTACGCACTTTCTGTTTACGCACTTTCTGTTTACGCACTTTCTGTTTACGCACTTTCTGTTTACGCACTTTCTGTTTACGCACTTTCTGTTTACGCACTTTCTGTTTACGCAATTTCTGTGTGCGCAATTTCTGTGTGCGCAATTTCTGTTTACGCAATTTCTGTGTGCGCAATTTCTGTTTACGCAATTTCTGTTTACGCAATGTCTGTTTACGCAATGTCTGTTTACGCAATGTCTGTTTACGCAATTTCTGTTTACGCAATTTCTGTTTACGCAATTTCTGTTTACGCACTTTGGGTAAACGCACTTTGGGTAAACGCACTTGGGGTGCACGCCCTCTGGGTGCACGCCCTTTGGGTGTACGCCCTCTGGGTGCACGCCCTTTGGGTGTACGCCCTCTGGGTGTACGCCCTCTGGGTGCACGCCCTTTGGGTGCACGCCCTCTGGGTGTACGCCCTCTGGGTGTACGCCCTCTGGGTGTACGCCCTCTGGATGTACGCCCTCTGGGTGTACGCCCTCTGGGTGTACGCCCTTTGGGTGTACGCCCTCTGGGTGTACGCCCTTTAGGGCACACGCTTGCGCACGTGGGCACCCGCAGTTTTGTGTTTTTTGGTTCGATGAATAAAAATTTGATTTCGTATTTGCTTTTTTTTTGGTGTATGTATGCTGACTTTTGTAAATATTTTCTTTTGATAAATACTTCCTCATCTGTCCATTTGTTTTTTGAATCCATATTTACTTCCGTATAAATGTTTTTATGTGTTTATCCATTCTCCTTTGTTTACATTTTAGTCAACCCCTTTGGGTGTAGGCTGACGGTCACGTTTGGTTAGTAAATTGGCGGAGCTTCACACATTGCCTCATGAAATAAATAAAATGTTAGACAATTTGCCTTTAAAAAAAAGGTTTATACGCACATGGTTTAGGTTCCTACAACTCATTGCTCACACACCAAGTACTGTCAGTCCCGGCGCTACCGAAAAACAGTCTCACGTTAATTAAAAGAGCACATTTTTATATTTTCCAACATCGTTGCGTTCCTAATCATAATTTTATACTTTAATAAATATTAACTTTCTTCCTTTCTTAGTATTTTGCCTGCAGATTGGCAGTTTTGTCCCTACCGTAAAATTTCAATTAGTTACAAGAGCACACTTTCATCCTTTCTCCAACCACCGACCTCCCTAACCCACTCCCTGCCCCCGTCAGATCGTGTACCACAGCACGAACCCGTCGCTGGAGACGACGAGAAGCGGTAGCGCCGCCCCAGCAGCGGTGGGGGCGGCGCACGAGGAGAGCTGGGGAACCGTGCGCGCCGCAGCTGGGGAGGTACTCCTCACAGGGCTCCTCCCCGACACCCCCTACGCCGTGTGCCTGAGGGAGGCGGGGGCGCGGCAGCTCGGCCAGACCCAGGTCAGCCCCCCTCTTATTTGTGTGCCTGAGGGAGGTGTGTGCCGTGTGCCTGAGGAAGGTGTGTGCCGTGTGCCTGAGGAAGGTGTGTGCCGTGTGCACCATGAATGGCTCTGGGGTCCATGGATGTTGGCAAATGGCTCTGGGGTCCATGAAATCAGACCAGAAGAACAAAGTTGTTGTAAAATTTCCACTCGAACTGCATTAGCCAACTAGACCGTAGTGTTAGTGACATTCACAGAACACGGGTTAGGAGGCCTGTGGCATCTCAACGGAGGTCATTGTAGCGACAGAGGAGCTTGGAGTTCGCCACGAGTGCTGGCTGGTAAGAATTTCATTTGTAAAGACTGTGCGTACGCAGAGTTACCTGGTGTCATTACCTCACCAAGATATGTATTTTTCCTCTAACGTGACTCGAAGGCATCCACCACATGCCTACAAGTATATGCAATGTTCATAAGTATATGAACATTGTCCAACAAATTCTATACGGTCCTAACGCTGAGTTTGGGTCAGCAAAAATAGAGCTGATCTTGGTTTAAATAATGTACCATTAAAACGGATGTTCCAACAAGCCTATGTTTCCAGAACGTATGTTACTCCTTCACGCAGTAATTTTCTTTCTACGATGCATTTTTTGTAATATTTGTGTCAAAGAATTAGCTAAGATGCAAAATGGACTCGTGACATTTCCAAATAGTCTCCGTTCCTAATAATTAACGAGAGAAATTTGTTAACCGCCGCTTTCCATACTCTTGAAAACTTTTCCATTGATTGATTCCTGTACACTTGCAAACATATTTTCTCTTTTTGGTTATCATCGAGTTGAGTAAAGTATATGTACTCGAGATATATGTTTCGTGCAATGAATACATTATTATAGGTACAGCATGTACATTAGCGTGTCATTTTTACTTGTGAATGCAACAGAGTTTGTAGTTTCTACGATTATCACTATAAAAGATCTTTGAAAATAGAGAGGCGAAGGTCTTAAATTTACTACACCAGTGACATTAGGGAGCATGTCTTATTATCGTGTGGGGATCATGGTCTCTTTCGTTCATTGGAACTGAAATACGAAGGCTATTTTGAAATCCACTTTCTCAAATTGGTGTGAAAACGGCCATCTCCGGTAACGTGTCGGAGTGGTCTGTGCCGTTGTCTCTGTAATTCCTTGCTATTATTTCTTTTCCATCAAAACGAAGAACCACGAAACTCAGAATTTGGTTTTTAGCTCGCAGGTTTCGAACCGGAAAGGTAAAACAAATATTACACCAAATTTTGCTTTAAACATCGTTTTTACTCACTTGAGGTTAACATAAAACTACTTTATTGCCAATGATAGTTCAGCTGCGCCGCGATCCTCAGCTTTAGATGCGAGAGCTCAGCAGTCCCAGAAACGCAGAAGGCAAACTTGAAACTTCGCGCACCTGTAACGGCCGCAGCCCCTCCTCGTAAGAAGGGGTGTTGGCAACCACCACCGGCTGAACTCCAGGTGGGGAAGGGCTGTGCACTTGCTTCAAAGTTCCGTGACCGGGGTAGCTGTGGCCCAGGAGTACAGGGCGGCTCCAAACGTCTGTGCTGGAGACGTCTGTGCTGGAGACGTCTGTACTGGAGACGTCTGTGCTGGACAAAATAGGAAGAAATGCCATTATCTGTTTTTCTTTTCGATTCGCCATTTATGCTTATTTTCAAATCTCCAACGCTGTGTTACTGACATCATTCCAATCGCCATGCCTGACCTCGTATTGCTTCTCTCCGGCAGGAGGTGTGTGCCCAGGGTCGGACCCTACCAGCTGAGGGGGGGGCGCCACCCCTCGACCCCGCAGCGGGCCTGTCTAGTCTGGGCCTCATCGTGGGGTGCACCCTAGCCCTGCTAGTGCTAGTGCTAGTCGTCATCCTAGTGG
>VOMN01102044.1:0-22184 GCA_014899125.1 Orchestia grillus
GTAGTCATATTCTATTGCGTTCCACATGGCTTACAAAGTAGAGTTTCCATGTATTGCCTTCCACAAGACCGTACACCGTAAACTAATTACTTCATACTGCTTTTCACGAGGCCTTAAGAGGTAAACCTTTCATCTTGCTTTTCACATGACCTTATAAAGCATACATTGATTTCGCATTGCTTTATATGAAGTAATAACTCGAATGCCTTCCTAATGGTGCCAACGCGGATAACTTCATCGTACAGAACGCAAGTGTCTTAAATGTGAGAATATTTTAAGTGTGGAATGTCGTCCACTGAATAAACTGGCTAGCATGCACTAAAGAGTACCTTCGACGTGTTTTAGGGTGTAACCTAGAGTGCGTGGAACTGTTTTTCTATCAAAAGCATGTCGATAATCGAGTATACGTAGATGTATCTTTCCTCACGTGATATTTAATTTCGAAGTACATCCAGCCAATTTGTGCCTAGAGTGTGATATCGTTGATGTGATCTTTCATAACATGTTTGTCGTGACCATTGCCTCCCTGAAACAAGAAATCGTCGGTGCTGAATTTAGACCAGATGTTCGAATGTGCCAAACAGAACGTAATGTCATCTTCCGGAACTGGAGTATTTCTCCTTTTTAGTGTAGGTTAATTATTAGTACTTCCAATTTCACTATTTAGAAGTTGAAATGAGTGCCTTTAGCTATGGACAGGACATATCAGTGAATTGTGCCTTTCGGTGGTAAAGTTTGTAAAAAAGTATGGGAAAAGTTCACCAACGTATTTTCTCCAACTTCTCACGAGCTTCGTTCTGGGACGAGGAATTTGATTCCCTTGTGGAGTTCGAGTACTGGCAGAGGTTTTCTGATATTTTTTAAACAAAAATTCGATCAAAACGTATAGGTGCAGTATTTCTGGAGTTTTATGCGGGCTGGTATATCTTGTATAACATCTCTTTTGTATTGATTCCAATAAATACAGTGCAGTCACTTGAAATTTCTACAAAATGTCCCCTAGCTTTGAAACTCTCAAAAGTTGGTTAAAGATTTGTCTCGAGGAACTCTCATTGTATATTTGTCCCCATGTCAGTCTCCTTCGAGCTGGGCTGTTGGAAGCGTCGGTTAAATTGTGCTTTCATCCCTCATGACTTTTCCATTTCAAGTAATCAATAAAGTTTTCAATCGACTTACTCTTCCTAAAGAATTGGAGCGTTTTTTGTTGGACTCGAATTCATTAGATGATAGAGCAAAGGTTTTTAAACTTGTTCATCTGTTTCAGTGCTTTTGATGGCGTCTTGGAGCACGTTAAACTGTTCCAGTGGTTTTAATGGCATATAGGAACACGTTTGACTGTTCCAGTGGTTTCGATGGCGTCCTGGAACACGTTAAACTGTTCCAGTTATTTTATGGCATCTATCATGGGTTAGCTCGTTCCAGTTATTTTGATTGCTGGTAGGAACAGGGCTCCTTGGGAGGACGTGAGAATAAGCCTAAATCATTCAGTATACTTTAGGATTACGCAGCAGGCATTTTACGCTGTTGTAGTTACGAATATAGTTACGAATTCAAAACTAGCCTTCACACGTAACTCATATTCGTTGTTGTTTGTGTGCTTTTGAACTTAAATCGGGATAACACAGTGCCTTATTTCAGCGTGCCTACCTGCATCTGTTGTCCTAGACCTCAGCAGCATCCGTTAGGTGCTGGCGTACATACTGTGAGTGAGGGACTCTGCCGTTTTTTCAAGCACTTGGATGTAGATTAACGTATCGCACTTTCAGGAATCGAAACAAATATCTTCTCGTTTTACAGGTGCGATGGAAAGAAGGTGTCGTATAATTCTTAGCTTCCAACGACGTGTATTTCTCATAAAACTTTTCGTTTCATCTGTAACAGGCAATTAGTTTCTATGCACTGGGCCCGCGGCTGTCACTGCTATGTGCTTCCGAGGACGTGGGGCGTAGAGCAAGCACTTTGTGTAGGTGGTTCATTGCACTTGCTTTTAGATTGTAACTGTTCATTTTGGGTACTAGAATTTGCACAGCTAGGCGCAACTGCAGTAGTATGGAGCTCAAATAAAGGAAAATGTAAATCAGAAGTGGCCTATCATTTTGACTCTAGTTCATCAAACGGAATACAGTTGACAAACGTGTAAGCGTACATTCCTCTTTCGTTTTTAGTTTGTACCGGAAAATTGGAAGGTCCGTTTGCCACGCAAAGCCTTTAGAATCTGCTAGATTTGCTTGTGGAAGCCACTTCAACTCTTTGCTAGATGTTCACTGATTTTTGTGATGTGTAATTCGCTTTGCAAACGTAGAAGGGTTAAAATTCTATTTAATGGATTTGGAATAAAGGTACTTAATATAATCGATAGTATTTTTACCCTTTTAAATCATTTTTCACCCTATTTTTGAATGGAGTTGTAAAGTGTAAATTTTTGCAAGAAGAGTGAACGTACAGGGCTTACACACGACATACTCGGGTGCATACAGGCGGTGGCGGAGGCCTTCATTTGGTGTGGAGCAGATTGTGTGCAGAGGTTTTGTGATGTAATTCTAGTGACCCAATGTGACTGTAAGCTAATTGTGAGGGCGTACACAGTATACAGAAGTCTATCAATTTAAAAACAGGGCACGGACTGTTCGTGTGCAGACGGTGCAGAGTGGCCCATTCGTGCACTGACTGTTAGTGAACCGAATATCAATGCATGAACTGTAAAGAGTAGATTGTCAGTCTGCAGACTGTCCACAGACTGTACGTAGTAGCATGCCAGTGTTGAAACTGTACGCAATAATCTGTCAAAGTATACAATGCTCACGAAAAAGAGCATTATGTATACTGCATGATGATCTGTTCGTTATGGTGGAGAAACTGCTGACAAGGAGAGTCCTGCACATAGAGATGCATCTCAGCTCTCTTGACTCCAAAGTCGTACTGCCGTGCAGCGCCGTAAGCCTATCGTGGATAAATCAAGCAGCCAAGATCTAAAATATTGCTCGATATTACTCAAAAATATTTTAAGAATTGTGCCTTGTCATCATATGTCTTTGATATACGAGTATGTATGTGAGATTGATGCAAGTTTGTTTGCCTGATGTACACAGAGCGTCCCACGGAAAGTGGGACTCGAAATGAAAATAATATAATTCAAAAACTCACAGTGCGTGGACAGAAATGGATGACATGGGGAAGAAATTGGAGCTTAAAACATGTTCACAATGTTAAAAAAAAACGAATTAGTTCATAAGGGTTTTAATGGCTTCTTTACTAAAACTTAAATTAAATTTAAATTCAGCGTGTACATTTTATTGTTTTACTTTCATGCGCAAACATGTTTTTGACAGCTTTCAGTAGAGTAATTACAGGTAAATTTTTTTGAAGATATTTTATCAAAACGTATAGCGTTTGTTAAAAAGGCGTTCACTGAACAATATGGTCGAAACATAATAAAAATGGAGCAAATAGTTTTAGAATTATATTATTTTCCTCTTGCGTTACGTTTTTCGAGGGACACCGAGGTGTATGCATGAATATATACACGTATACATGCACGTTTTTGATAGGCACGTAGAAATTCACCATTTCTCCTACTGCCATCAGCGCTGGTAAACTCCCTGACCTTCTAACTTGAACGTAAATAAAGGGTGTCTTTAACAAATTGCTGCGAATGTTTTAAAATATTACCTGTTTCGAAGTCCAGTAACTTGCCCCTGTCGCCAAGAGGTGGAGAGGCTAGCGAGAGCAGCGCCTGCCGCGGGTTGGAACTCCTGTAGATGTTCCAGTGGCCAGTTTCATTGATCCACAACTGCTCTGCACCGCGGCACGGCAACGCGTGCTAGAGGTGACGGCCAGTACGCAAAAGTGTTTGAGTACAATGGGAAAGATTTCCACTCAGTCACAGAATTGAAGTATGTACCAAAACTCTTAATAAACCCAAGACGCCGTAGTGCAAATACTATCTCTCTGATAAGCCCAAGACGGTGTTGTAAAAATACCAACTCTCTGATAAACCATAGATGCCATCGTGCAAAAGTTCACTCAATGCAATTTGTTCTAAACATTGCATTTTGTACACAAAAATCCGTTATTGTAACAGGTGTGAATTTGCTTATTTGCTATTTTAGCCTTAAAAAGATTACCTTTTTTAAATGAGCGAAAGCAGTCGTTCACATTTTATCGACTTGTGTGCATCTACACTCCCAGTTGTGGAGAAAACAACACGAATTCGACGAGGCTGCTATGTTATTAATCAAGTCTATAGTCCTCGACAGTGGCCCCTGTAGGTGGAGACATTGTGACTTACGGCCCCGTAGGCCGGCGGTGCATCCACGCGGTCAGTATGTAACCAACAGTGACAGTGCAAACGAGTCAACATAAGTCGACGGCAGCCGTTAACAGGGCAAAACAATACCCACCAGTCTAACTTTTTTGCCAGCCAGTCGATAAACAACTGTTCAACGGCGATCTCTGAGCTTAGGCGGCCAAAACTAAAGAAAAATACAGATGTTCCAGCAGAGAAGTTACATTGGGGCTCTTGCGTTTCAGTTCATGCACTCACTGAACCGTCACACACTCACTGAACCATCCCACACTGAACCGTCACACACTCACTGAACTGTCACATACTTACTGAAGCGTTACTCACTCACTGAGCCGTCACACACTCACGGGACCGTCACACACAGAACCGTCACACACTCACATAACCGTCACACACTCACTGAACCGTCACACACTCACAGAACCGTCATATCCAAGTCTTATTCGTTTCGTTACCACGGTTCACAGCATCAAAAAACTGTTATCGTTTTTTGAATGCTCTCAGACGACCTAAGGGGGAGCTTCAAACGATGCGATCCCCCGTTAAATTTTTATTTCATGCAATTAAACTTCAAAGGATTTTTTCATATCCATGATTGTCCTGCATTAGTCGATTATTGGGCCAATAAAAGATTTCGATTCTTCGAAAAGAATTAACTGAGACTAACAAATTGAACTTCCGTGGTCAAACGGCTTTTGTCAAATTTATTGAAGACTGACGCATTATGGACGGAAAACTGAATCAATTGTGCGAAATCCGGGTGACTAGAATGCATATTTCTTGTGCACTATTCCATAAATGTGTCTTATAGATTAAGAATTTCAAGCGTATATTTGGAGGTGGTAAGCGTTATCTCTTTATAAGGTAATAGGTGCGATAAATAGAGTATACATAGTATGTATAGTGAATATTGCCGATATTATAATTTTATAACTTCAGACCTACGTATTACAAACACATATATTTCATCTTATCGATGCCAATTCTGGCCAGTAAGCTTTTTTCTGCATTGACAGAGAAAAATATCACTTTCCAGCTTTAAACATTTCTCGCTTGACTGAGCCAGTGCGAGTCTCTCGATCTGATTCAGAGAAACATTTCCTATTTAAAAACAAAATTTTGTCCTCTGCTCCGGCTGAAAGAAGGCTCAGCTATTCGCATCCATTCTTGTTCGCTAGTTGGAACCTCACTAACCTCTTCAGTCCCCTGCCTCCAGCACGCCATCAGCGCATCCATGCCGAAAAATTTCGACTTCCAAACTAGTCCGTCTCCCTTTATTCAAATTGATCCATCAATTTCGTGTAAAAATTCAAAACATTTTTCTTGTATCTACGGTTTCTCTTTATTTGCTTCTGTGGCAGATGCTATTTCTATATACTTCGTTATGCTGTTGCTCGAATAATTATTCTGGAATTACGCCGATGGATACTCGTAGACCCGAATGATATAGTCGTTAATAGATACTGGCCGCAATTGTTCAGATTGTCAGTAAATATTCACTTTAAAGCAAGTTACTCACTTACTGTACTCAAGGTTCCGGATTTTACGTTCTTAAACAACGATGACCAACGTCCAGATACAGGAACGTAACATTTCTCCTTCGCTGCCTCATCTTTCGCTTCGATATGAAAACCAAACCAGCGTCGGAGTTAACCTGGAATCCTCGTTTGATGCGAGGCCGAGACGGGAGCGAGACACAGACTTCGTCGCTCACAGCATCTCGCGCTGACCAATTTCCGTGTGCGCGGAAACGTGCTCGACAAAACCGGATGCGAGTCAGGCAATATGCGCAGCAATTTGGGTCTTAGTTTTGAAATAAAGAGCGTCATTTACGGAGAGGATTGCTCCTATTCCTGTAAAGACACTCGGAAATGTTGACGCGACTCAATTTCACCGAGGGACTTAGGACAGATCTGCGCACGAGGTTAACATGTGGACTGTGTGACTATGTTACAGAATTGCCAACTTTATTCGGTACTTAATAATAAAACTGTTGTGCGAACCGCAGCGGATCTGTACGAGGCAGTGTTGTCGCGAATGAGAATATTAGAACGATTTCGCTTGTTGCAGCGGTCAGCAGTGATATTCTAGACGAGAACTGCGAACTGTGCACAGAAAGCCTATGAAGCTTTATGGACAACAGCGATTGCGGCAGTGTACTCTAAATTAGTAAAAACAAAACGGCGATAAAGGAACATTTAGGTGTAAAAAGAACGTGCACGTAAGGCTGATGATGTTTATTGGCACTGCTTGGCAATGAATTGGCATCAAAATGCCCACTAACGAATGTAAAAAATTCTAGGAGTAAGGGCTTTGAATGAAGCACCAATCTTGCTGAACTCGTGAGACTGTGAATGGTCGTGAAGGTAAGACAAATGAGAGGTAAATCATACAGGTCCTGTTGAATTTTAGCGAGGTGCTACTTCTGCAACATCGTGATGCTCATCAGAACGGTAAATGTAGTCAACCTCAGTCCGTGGAAAAATCAAACCATGAAAATAGCTAGTCAAACATTCCAAAAATGACACGTTCAAAATATTTCATTGTTTATAAATTCCAATTGGCATAGACAGCCTCATATGTGAGTTAAGAAATTAGGAAATGGCGCTGCGAGGGATTAGCGTTACGTGCAACGGAGAGGAAGTTTACACGGTAAATATTCAGTTTAGACAAATACTCAAAATTAGGCCGAATTGTAGCGTGAAGTGGCTGAATCTGTGACCTGTGTTTAGAATCCAAGCTTCAGTGAGTACAATTTTTTGAATGGCTTTAGCTATTTAATTTTATCCATAACTGCAGCGAGGCAAACAGAAAGACAAATGATCCAAGTAGGATCACAGCTGAAAATACGAGTACTGTAAGGATGCAAATTGAGTAAATTTTGAAAGTAAATGAAATCTTCTGTGAAAATCTAGGGTATCGAGTATAAAAAGGTGGCCAAAGAAAACTAAGTTTATGCTTTCACAGCAATAATCACATGCGTTCAACTTATCATATTCCTGCATGTTACGTGCACCGTAGCGCAGGTGATAGGGTTCTTTTTTCCTATAGTGAAGATGTCCCCGATTAGATACCCTGAACGAAGCTCTATCCTTGAGAAAGGGATATTGAGCACGACATGCTTAAGCAAGCGGCACACCAGTGTGGCGAGGGACGTAACACGAACTCATTCCGAAGTTCCAAGGTTTTCTCTTTCTTTCCTTGATGCTTTCTTTGAGATGTTTGGGCCTTCACGCCCGGGTCACACTGGGGTGCCACCGCTTCGTGTGCATGGTGTGCCTTCGCATATCCGCGAACTGTTGAATGAGACGGTTTCCCTCTGCCGTTTGGTGATAATGAGACAAGGGAGGCCTTGGTTCATACAGCTAATTGTTACTCAACACGTTTCCTACGTATGGTCGCTTATGATAGGTTATTCCTTAACACGTTGACTCAGATTCTCCACACCGGTAAAATTACATGCCGACAAACACCTCTACTGTGAATTTGAAAATGAAGGATTTTGGTTCCACAAATTTGGTTACTCTTTTAGTTTTCTTTATAATCAGAACTAGCTTATTCGATTGATGAACACAAATAACCATATATGACCCTCTCCGGAGTCAACGTGATGAAAAGCGGCGAATTTGAATTCGGTGACACCTTCGGGATTTGAAGTTAGACCTGCCTTCATAATTTTTTTCTCTCTCTGTACGTGGGTCAATGGTATTTTGTTTCTCTGATAGTTCAGACATGAGGGTTATCTGTAGCCGCAAATCAAATGGGTGTTAGTGTAGGCAAGCAGAGAGACAGATGATACGAATTGGATCACAGCTGAAAATACATTACGCAATATTGCATGGTTGGTTGGTACACCGGTGGCCGACTACGTAGGAAACGTGTTAAGCCAGTGCTTTTGTTTGCAGTTAAGGTGATTATTTGCATGGTTAAGCATGGTTAAGCACGTTAGACGCGTGCTCCTAAAACTTTTTCACTCGTGAGCTAGTTTCAAATAGTTCATTGCAGCAACGCTGATTCTAATTTAATGTGGGATATGTTTGTTCGAACGAAGTATTGCTGCAAATGTATCATTACTTTCATAGCATAAATTGGTGTGTTCACGAGTGCTTACTATCATTAAGTAGGTTAGTTTTCATAGGCTGTCGTTGCGTCCCTTGGCTCTCATAGTTCGTGGTTGAATTTATGAATCCCGTCTTTATCGATGATCATTGCATTTGTGAATCCTTATATTTTTGAATCCTTGTATTTTATTTTTACACAAGCTAGTCGTCTTAGATAATTGTAACACGTCTGAGTGCTAAGTGCTGGAATTATGTGCCAGCCTGAGCCATGCAGATGTTGGCAGGCTTCAGAGATGCATTTAAGTTTTTTGTTTTTGAATTTTAAGCCAGTATACGGGCTATGCTTGTTGCTAACTTTCCGATGAAATGCAACTATTTTTCCGTGAAGTATCTTGAAGAGTAGCGAAACTTCTTTTGTAGGGCTCAGTATAATGCGAGGGCCGGTGTAATACGGGTGTGCATAATTATTATTAGTTATTTTAAATCTCTTGAGCCACACTAAAGGCGATCTTAACCCTTTCACTTCCGTTGGGATAATGCGTCCCACAGATATTGTGTGGGAGTTCTGGGCGCAATTGGCGCCTACCCAATATTTGTGACGTCACAGTACCTACGCTTCGCCAGTTACGTGCGGCCTTCTATGAACTCTCAGCCAATTAGATCCTGCTTTCATCAGTGGTGCAATGAATTTCATATCATTTGTTCTGCAAGAGAACCTAATGTTTTCTATTATCCAACCGGGAGTGAAAGGGTTGAGAGAGTGAAAAGAAGGGACCATTTAACATAAACTTAAGAAAACGTGAAATCTATGCACTGGTGTATTCCCATACAAAATTCCCTGTGTATAGAAACGGCAAATTATGGAAGAAGAGAAAGAAAAGTTAAAACTTAATCAATGGCGAAGAAAAGTGGGTGCAAAAAAGAAGTCCCATTGGCCTAGTTATAGCTGAAGTAACTTAACACTTGGTGAGCGACGTGCGCCGTATGTAGTACACGCGATCATCTATCCTAACCCAACCCAACCCTCGCCTCGCCTAACGCAACGAAAGGGCTAACACATAGGAATACAAATTTTTAAGTGTTTATGAAATTTGTGTTCAATACTCGAATAAACTAGTTTAGATTGGAAGAAAAATGAATAGGATATCCAAATTAGTGGAAACAAAATCCGTCATTTTTACATTCACAACGGAGATATATGTCGACATGAAACTTCACCTGTATGGAGAATCTTTTACCTGTATAGAAAATCTGNAGAATCTTTTACCTGTAAAGAGAATCTTTTACCTGTATAGGGAATCTTTTACCTGTATAGGGAATCTTTTACCTGTATAGAGAATCTTTTACCTGTATTGAGAATCTTTTACCTGCATGGAGAATCTTTCACCTGCATGGAGAATCGAACCTAAATGTATTGATCATGGCCTATCTTATGTTCCCTGAAGGGATTTGGGTGCGCATGTCAACGAGAAGTTATTCATGTTCATTTGTAAGGTGCTTTTACAATACTCAGCAAAAATTTACTCCGGGTGAGTGGGGGTGGAGTGAATTTATATGTAACAGAGAAGGGTTTCAATGAGAGGGTTTGATTTAGTCAGAACTTTGCGCCGGCTGCATGACGTCAGTGCATCTCTTGGTCGTCAACTTCGCCATCCAAGCACTAGTTAAGGCCTCAGTGTCGTTTCGGCTGCGGTTGTAAGAGGATTGTACTATTTTGTTCTCCTGCCCAACGCCATTTAGTGACAGGATTTTTCATACATTGGGAGCGTTTTCAAACTTATTACGAGGAAAGCTAGGCAGTTATCGTCTGAAGCTATTGCCCGGATTGTCACTGTCAAACTTGCAGGTAAGCAAACTACGGCAGGAGCCGACCAATTTAAAATAAAAACACTGCGTTGCGAGGCGTTACGTCGCTAGGTGAAGAAAGACATGGTGGGAGTGCGACGCCATACCAACACTGAAAAAGCGGTCTGGTAGATCTCGTAAGACCTCTAGGCGTGTTGATGACGCTATTAACCTTTCCCATGTGAAATTACAACCCGTGAAATTTAGGAAAAAAATAGTGGGGTACC
Organism: Orchestia grillus; assembly: GCA_014899125.1. Classification (NCBI taxonomy): domain Eukaryota; kingdom Metazoa; phylum Arthropoda; class Malacostraca; order Amphipoda; family Talitridae; genus Orchestia; species Orchestia grillus. The sequence continues at coordinate 10,440 of VOMN01102044.1, forward strand.
ACGCACTCGCAGTAAATTTTTGTCGAGCTGTGTAGCTTAATCTGGAGTTCATCGCTTGTCAGCTTTCCTGGCGTTTCATTTCATTGTCAATTTATGTCCTGAAAATTGTTTTGTTTTGAGAATAATTTTTGTACCTCTTTCTTCTTAAGCTGAATACAAAACTCATGAAATGAAAAATGACTCTCAATGCAGGATATTCAAAACAATTCTGATTAAAACGGTGCGGATTTAATTGTTTTCGTACAGAAATTTTGAGCTATTCTACGTAATCATGATGCACAGATTACGTCTGTCAGTTTTTAAAGCTTAACTATGGGTCAGAGAAATTGAGAATTCTCATAATGTACTCATACATCTTTATATCCCAGCGATTGAAATCCTGTACTTAGTTTACGTCATACAAAATTTCCATGTAAGAGCCCGCCATTTTCTGAAGAGCTCTTTGTACAAAAAGACGATATCCTAGCGAACGAAGTACGAAGGCACGAAAATAGGGCAATTGAATGAGTGGCTTTCCCAGAGGTATGGGGAGAGATGCCTGAGCTCCTAGCAGAGGCCTCCAAGAACTGAACGTAGGGGAGCTTGGGTCTTTTCTTATGTCCTCTTATATGACGACACTAATCCACTGCAGGACCCGGAAGAAGCTCGAGGGCAATTGGGTTCTGTAGAACTGCACTCGAGTCTTTATTCCCGGCCTCTGCCGTGACATGGAAATCCTCCGGAACGACTGGGCTCCTCAAAAATGCTCTCTGCAGCGTTTGTATCACAGCTACGTGAGGCTGACGGCGTTTGGCTCTCGAGTTGACCTCTAGGGTATGTTATTAGGCCTAGGAATTGGGGGCCTCGATGGTGCAGGGCACGTACGATTCAGTTTAACGCACGGCCACTAACGCAGAGAAATGGTATCGTGTGGCGTCGTGTACGATGTCGTGTGGCGTCGTGTACGATGTCGTGTGGTGTCGTGTACGATGTCGTGTGGCGTCGTGTACGATGTCGTGTGGCGTCGTGTACGATCTCGTTTGGTATCGTGTACGATGTCGCATGGTATTATAAACGATGTCGTGGGGCATCGTGTACAATGCGGAAAATAAAAATATCTTGAAAATGAGGAAGGCTAACAATTCATTTGAACGAATTAGAATTTTCGCCCCTGACATAGCCATTTGAAAAACACTCGAAATCTACGTAGGATGTACGAATGTGATCCATTGTAAGTTTTCTTGCTTTTTTTGAATTGTCTAAGAAACCTGGAAGGAATGAGCTACTTTTTCTCGGTAAGCTATGGCTGATTGTGCGGCATTGGCTCGGGATATTATACAGCGGGACGCCGTAATCAAACTGCGGTCCTCGCTGCGAGGAAGGAAGAAAAACCGAAGGGAATAAATTTTCTAGCCCTGCATCAGGACGCCCACCACGAGCAAGGGGTGCTGCTACCGAACGGTCCGTACAAATGTTAAAAGAAAAAAGTTAGTGACTAGGCAGCCTTGCTTTCCTGACACGCGGGGCGAAGGAAAAGAGTTAGTGACTAGGCAGCCGCCTTGCTATCCTGAAACGCGGGGCGAAAGAAAAGAGTTGGTGACTAGGCAGCCTTGCTATCCTGACACGCGGGGTGAAGGAAAAGAGTTAGTGACTAGGCAGCCTTGCTCTCCCGGGCACATGCTGTGAACACTTTGGGCGCCGTCTGAGCATCCAAGTGTTCCCAAGCCACATAAGCGAATGAGTGAAGTATTGTATAAAGCAAAGATTTGAATTCGTGTACGTTTTAATTTATTATATCTATGCTGAAGTATGATATGCGTCATTACATCGAACTCCATTTTCCTCCCATTATATTGTTTTCATTTCTGCTGTAAGATAGTATTATTGTGTATTGTAGTATTATAAGACAATATTAACAATTTCTGAAAATATTACAATATTTTTATGAGAATGAAAATTTACTATGGTATAAACTATGGCATGGTATAATACCGCAAGTATGTATACTCGTATACTATGTTTGCAGAAGCCCTCATATTAGTGATGTTCATCCAGATTGGTCAGTAAGAATGAAAAACGTGACATTTAATTAATATTGTTGTAACTGAATTGAATTAAATTTTGACCGTGTAGTAGTCAAATTAAACATTATTGAGAAAGCTTGAAGAAAAAATCGCATTCCTGTGAAGCCATTCCTTCAAAACATCGTATTTGAATCTGAAAAAAAACAGAGACCTAGGAACTTTTGAAGCCTGAATTTTTTTTTACAAAACGCATGATGTTGTCTCGGAACCTGACGGCAACTGAGCCGAATTGCTTATTAATCATATTCCCGAGAAAATTTGCTAACGTACCCGCCGACTTCGTTCATCTATTGAGAACTGCTTGTTGAGCTCTCATGATTGTCAACACCGGTGAGATGAGAGAACTTGCCGGGACTGCGATGGACTTCACATACAACTTCTGAACTGACGGATTGCGTCCAAGTTTGTTTTCCTGCACACGAAGTTCGGCTGAGATTAATGAAAACTAAACATGCTTCGAGACATCGGCGCGTATTGAAATTCACGATAGTTGATTACCCCGCGAGGCCTTGCATCGACGCGTATTGAAATTCAAGGAAGTTGATTATCTCGTAAAACCTCAGGTGTTATGAAGTTTAACTCCGGATTTTAAAAAGCCAGTCAAGCAGCGTACGCGTTAATATGTTGTTTAATTTGAGACAAATGTATGAAGAAAATTCAATAATTTAAGACATACTCGTATGAACGAAGATGATTACACAATTCAAGACATGTGTACGAAGATGAAATCTTAAATTAAAATCATCAGTGGCGACGGCTAGGGAGCATTAAAAACGGGAAATTTTCTCGTCTTCTTCAGCGCGAAGTGTGTCAACACTGGCGGGTGGAAAACGGACACCAAACACCGCATTTCGCAACTCCGCGTAGATTTTGAAACTAATCCAGTCATTCAACCTACGTCTGTCGTGGGGCAAGATTGCTTGACCGATGACGCTCGGCAAGGAGAACGTAATGTATTCTAATACGTCGGGCATGCCCGAAGTTCTTTCAAGAAATTTTTAATTCCCGAAATGAACTCCGGGAGATGAAAAATGAAAAACTGTTAATTTCACAACATCACGCCGAGTGGTGGACTTTGGTGGGACAGTTTAGCACTCAAGGAGGTGCAGGCATTCAAAAGTTTCCGGGGACTCTGAAATTCATTTAAATTCTTAACTGATTTTCTCTTGAAGCCTCTGGGAACGAGGAAGGAGGAGGCGGCGGGGGTGGTTTGTGAGAGTGGAAGGGGATAAGGGGGGGACGGAAGGGAAGAGAGGTGTTGCGGATGTGCACTCTCATTTTAGGATTAAAATTCCCCGTCACAGATAAGTTTTGGTTGGCCTTAACAGGTAAATATGCATTTTGGTTTCATTTTACATTAATGATGTCCATTTTATCTCGTCTCAATTGGTCAAATTGCTTTTTTTACGTTAAATTGCGTTGTACCTCCTCTTGTCTGGGCAGTTCACCTCATCATTTCGTAATAAAGATATTCACTTTTTCTGAGCAAGTGCATGCATTTATTATGCAGGGTATCAGGGAAAAAAAAAACTAAATTTTACACCTAACAGAAAGTGGCAAACTTAACACTTTTGCCTCTATGAAACTTTGCGAAAAAAATTGTTTCTTGACTATTAGTTGTTGAATGCTTGGAAAGAAGAAATTTGAAAACAAAACTTTCCACTAATGATTTATTGTTACATTTACTTTACAGAAATTATTCAAAGTTTCCACTACCCTCATAGACATACATCGATTTTTGGGGACACTTGAAAAGTGTTGTTAATCCAACACCTGTGGAATCAGAGGAAAATCTCGTGACAAGAATTGCGGTGACTTCTGGTGATGTTTCTGAAATGCCAGGCCTTTCTGCAATATCCGGCAGTCCTGAAGTCGAAGATCTCACAAGTGCATCGATGAGGGTGGTGAAACCTTGGCACAATTTCTGTAAGGTAAATGCATGAATAAATTATTTGTGGGCAATTTGGTTCCAAATTTCCTCCTGTCAAACAGTGAACAGGAAATACTTCAAATTTTTCTTTTTCGCAAAGTTTCTTGTGGTGAAAGTGTTTTGTTTGCCTCTTTCTGGTAGGTGTGAAATTTTCTACCTTTCTCTCAAGGACCTTGTATATTTCCTATTATGGACATTTACGGTTTTGCCAAGTAACTTTCCATTCATTCCTCGAACATGAATCCAATTTGCGTTGTATTAAACTCATTTGATATTTACCAGGTATTGACAGACAAATTGCTTTATGAATTTTGCCTTAACGATATTTGTTACCCATCAACAGGTAAATTGGTTGTATTTATTTCATATTAACGTTTTCGATGCATTAACAGGTGAATCGTAACAGGTAAACATTAACGATGAACGATATTTACCATGTCATATTGGTGAAACTTGCGTTACATGTGCCATTGGTGGAGCTTGCGTTACATGTGCCATTGGTGGAGCTTGTTTATCGCGGACATATTTTCCCGTAGATTATTAAACACAGAGCTCTTTAAATACAGAGCGTTTGATCTATTCAGTGATTGAAAACTTCGATTAGAATATTCTCATCGTAAAACAAGGGAGCAAGGGTTATTTTACTGAGTCGTATAGTTGCATTATATTCCCTTTACACATGCATAAAAAATGTATTTTCTTTTCAAGAAATAGCAAATTATGATTGAAATACTTAACAAAAGTAAAAATGAAGCTGTATCATAACCTACATTCTATCATAAACGCTATTTAATTTACAAGATTGAATAAAATTGAAAGCTGTTAATGAGGAGGAGGAGGGATGAATAAAACTATTAATTATAAACACAGTTTTACGTACAGGTTAGCATAAAATGCAACTCAGAAACATTTAACAAAAAGAATTGGAGAAATTCCTTCAATTTTGTATTCTGATTTAAATGTGTTTCACAATTTAGTTATTCCGCAAATTTTGTCGTCTGTAAACAAGTAGTTCTACTGTACATGTATTGCATTTAGCACGTATCTGCTCGCCTGGTTGAATATGCTTTATCCTAATGAAATCGCTAACTTTTGCAGGTCAACCTGAAAGTTGGACACCTGTCCATTTTAAAGGAGTTAAGTTCAAATCATTTTATGTCGTTTAGTAAAACAAAATATTTTCGCGGCAAAGTTGTAGACTGACACCTCCGAGCCGTCGATATTTTCGCTGCTGTGACGAGCTGAAAATAAAGCGAGAGCTTCGTAAAACGAGCATTTTTTGACCATTAAACTCCGCGCTTTTTATCCTAAACGCAGGGCCTCAAAAGTTCAATTCGCTTCACGGCGTGCGAGATGGCTATCCCAAAAGGTGCGCGTAACTGGGATATGTTTTTTCCATTTTTTTATTCGTTAGTTTTTTTATCAGTGAGAATCTTTAGGAGTAGGAGCAAGTTTTCAGCGACAAATACGGCTTGCTTGCTCCACGGCGTTATCTCCAGCCGAGTTAACCGTGCAATAAAACAGGGAACGGATTCACTTTAACGGCATTGAATTCAATGGCCCCCGCAACCCGTGGGTTGAAATCGATATCTAAACGATGCGATCGGCGCCTGGCCGCTAGTGGCACTGAACTTTTCTTCGCTTAACGCTTTGACTGGATTCTCCTTGCAGGAAAAATTTTATGTCGACGAATATCTCCGTTGTGAATGTAAAAATTAAGGATTTTTTTCCCAAATTTGGTTGTCATATTGTCTTTCTAATCAGAACTGGCTTAGTCGATTGATGAACACAAATTAGACGAAAACTTCAAATTTGTATTCATACACGATAGTGCTTTGGTTGCGTTAGGTTAGGTTAGATGATCGCATGCATCATGTATGACCCACTTCGGGAGCAAAGTGTTAAAAAACAGGAAAAAGACTCGCTTTATTTACAGCAAGATCAGAGTTCGACCGAACTTCAACGAATTGAGTTTGAAATATTTTAGGAGTCTAACGACAGCAAAAGCAGATATCAACCAAATATCAACGTATTCAATATCAACAAGTTAGGAATGAAGAGGAAGAAAAGGGAAAGAAGGGATTGCGATAAAGATATGAAAATTAAATGATGTATAGTGGGCCCGAAAGAAAGAAGTCCCGAAGGTTTATTCATTGCTGATATTACTAATCAATGCCCAACTGAAGTCGCCAGTCCGCTTAGCATACATACGACAAACTTAACTAACCCTATTGCATATCCCGTGCTCCTGAGGGGTCAAATATATTATTAGAGCCTAACAAGAGCGAAAACACTGAACCACTGAATTTCAACGTATTTAATAATTGAAACAAATGATGAGAGAGCCTAACATGTTTTGCAACAGGTAGATGCGTGAAATACGAACCTCGCATTCCTGAACTACTGACTAGCTCAAAAACTCAAGTGGTCTTTGAGCATTCGAAAGATCGGTCGCAAACAAGTTGTTGACATGGGGACTGGTAAACACCTGACTAATTTGTACGTAATTAGGAAATATTTACCCCTTTGTTCGCTTGCTCGTCTCGTCAAGACGAAACTCTATGATTGGTCAGTTGAAGGAGACGCACGTGGATGGATGTAGGTTACGGGGGTGTAGGTTACGAGGGTGTAGGTTACGAGGGTGTAGGTTACGAAGATTTAAGTTACATAGTTGCAGGTTACAAGGCAGGCACAACTCTGCTACTCCCGTGTCCTTATAAGGGTGTTTTTGGATATGGGGAAAAACAAAGTTTAAAACGATGGATTTTCAAATATATATTTTTATTATTGCTTTCATCATTGCACAAAATGAGAAACCGTGAAAAGAAATCGTGCAGGTGAATAAAAATCGAAAATGATAAATAAATTAGGGAATGTATCTTTATTAAAAACTAGTCGCCCAGCTCAGTTTCGGGCAGTAATTCGAGTATACAACGAAAGACGACGGTTGATATATGTAAAAGCACAATGTGCAATGCAGGAGTATTGTCTGTTGTTCATAGGCATTAAGTTATTCTCATACATGTTGAAGTAATGTTGAATTTTTTGGTCTAAAGGGCAATATGATACAAACTGTGCAATAAAGGTTAGAGAAAACAAAACTATTCTGAAAATATTTAGGAAACACGAGTGTTTTGATCATACAATGAGTCAAATATTGCCCTTGAGAGGCTACCAGCCTTGGTTTTTATATTTATATTTTTTGCTTTTCTTAGGAAGCAAATATGTCTCCAAACAATTGCTCATTAGGCCAAAAAGAATAACATGGTAGTTATTTAATTAATGAACAAAAATGAAGTTCCGATGACGAGTCCTGCCCACACTTACGAGACCGTCCCTCCCTCTCCTCCGGTCGTCTTACAAAGCTGCGAAAACTCTGCCTGTAGTGGTCGAACTCGAAGTGAAAATGGCTTCGATTTGTACAAAAGCGAGGGGAAAATTTAGATTGAGATGATGGAAGACTTTCCAATTGCAATCTACAAGCCAAGCGAATGCATTAATTCTCACGAACTTATAGTGTGTAAAGTAATATGCTTAAATACTCAGAGATATTTGATTATATCATGATGTAAATAAATATTACGTTCTTAAGTTGAACATATGTATGAAGCTCTGCCTATTTGAGTGTTTCGACTTCCTGAAAACGTCTTTCTTTCGCATTTACTCCTGATGGGAGGGTCATTAAGAGCTACGTATAATTTACGGTCAACAGAAATTATGGTCCCATCCGATCCTCGACATTTGACGTACTTATTGTAAGCGCTGTTTGCTTTGTTTCGATTCTTAGCTCCGAGCATCCGGAATGTGTGTTTGTGATGCAAGGGCACAATTAATTTGAGTATGTGAAACTAAGAATCTTGAACAAAAATTAAACGGTGCCTAAAATAATTACGTCGTGTGTGGGGACCGCTCAAATCTGTTGCATTTTGTCTGAGTTCAGAACTTTTGGCGCTGCACCCCACAGTCGTATTTTTTACAATTTTGATCATGGCTACTGTTACGTTCAAAATTATTCCTACCGTTGTATAATTCCTTATTATGCGTAAATAAATCCTTCGATTGGGCACTTCTTTTAGCAATGCTCATATCAAAATTTTCAAAGGTGTTCTGGAATAGAACGCAAAATGAGAGTTCTTGAAAGAATTTATTTTAAAGACGTAATGAACAACAGCAGCAAGTGAACTGTGTCCATATTTATTCATGCCTATCTCAATAACCTCTTTCAAAGCCTTATTGTCAATAATTGCGTTCACGTTTCCTGTAGTTCACTTCACGTTTCTTTCGGACATCGAGAGAAATCTTGTACCACTCATCATTTACGATATCCTCCAATTCTTCTCGATTCTTGGGTCTTCTATCATTGACATTCCTAAATATTCTTCTACAAATTTTCAATCAGACTGAGATATGGGGCTTTAGCTTGGCCACTGCAAAATATTAACTGGCCTTCCAGCCATTTCTTAGTAGATTTTGCAATATGCTTGGGTCATCATGATGTTGAAAGACAATATCGGGTCCCATATCGAGAGCTTCGACCAGCTGTCTCGAATTTTTGCTAAGGATTTGGACATATTGGCCTCGTTTCATGATTCCTTCGACCTTCTCAATGCATCCAGTGCCACTGGCTGGGTCACATCCCCAAAACATACGACTCCCACCGCCATGTCTCATAGCTCGAACAGTGTTTTTCCATTTGAACGCTTCAATTGCGTTTCTTAAGACAAAAGAAATGTCCCTGTGACCGAAAAAATCCATCCTAGTCTCGTCTGACTGAAGAACCGATGACCTGAACCTAGTCCCTTTATCAATATATTCGTTGGTAGAAGATAATTTGAAGTTGCCGTGCCTAGCCGCATGTGTTTTCCTGGGTCGAGTCCTTTCAGTCCTTCCTTATTAATTCTTCTTTGAGGTGTTGATCTCCAAATTTTCATTCTCTTCATACTAAGATTCTGCAACAACACTTTGGCTGTCATCTTTGTTTTTTTTCACTTTGTTCACTACTTTTCTTGCCGATCGAGTGGAGAGCTTTTTCTTTCTTCCTCGTCTTGCAAGGTTCTGGATGGTATTATTTTCTTGAACTTCTGTATAATACTCTTAACAGTTCTCATAGGGACTTCAAATTGATTCGAAATTGAATTGTAGCTGCTGGCGTTCTTGTGAGCACGTACAATTTTCCGGCTTAACTCTATGCTGACCTCCTTTGTCTTCACCATGTTGCCTGAACCGCGGCTAAAGTTGAAATGGGGTATTTCACGCACGCTTGAGTAAACTTATTAGAATACTCTAGAATCACCCAAAATATTTGGATTAATAAATTATATTGATATTTTAATAAAAACATTACTGTGCTACACCATCAGTGTTTTATAGTAGGTTATTGAGATAGGTATGAATGAATATGAGCTTAATTCATTTATTATTGCTCAATATCTCTTTAAAATTCGTTCGAAAACTCTCATTTCGAGTCTTATTCCAGAACACATTGGAAACTTTTGCTAAATCAAGTAGCTTATTGAAGGTTTTTTTCAAACACATTCAAGAATAACGCAAGGGTATGAATAATTTTGGACGTAACCGTCTCTCAGAGATAAAATTGGCTTCCCGCTGTTATCGAATCAAAGACGAAGTTAAGGTGTCAGACATTCAGCCCGCTGACACTGAAATGCAGGTGTAAGTAAACGCCTCATCCTATAATCGTTCAAATGATGATGTGAATATAAAATTAACAATAAAAATTCGAAAAAACTAGTTAATACATGGAATATTTACAGACTGCTCATGGTTCATGGTCGTTATCTTTTCTCTAACAGGAGACTTGGAGGGTTACTTTTTGACTCTATAAGCTGGTGCTGCTTCACAAGTTTCTCCTCGTTATATATTTTCGAAGAAACACATCATCAAACATGGTATCCGAGTCTTCAGTTATTACCATAGTAATAGTACTAGAAGAGTCCGCCGAGCCACATGGTCATCGTAATGTTACTGCGCTCTAAATTCATCGACTGAGATTGCACCGTTTTTCTGGTGCTCGAGGTGCTGGAGGACAGTCTTGTATTCATTGACCTACGACGCTAAGAGAACGACCCTAAAACTTGCACAATCAGAACAGTCATTATGTTAGAGAGAAGACTTGTAAATTTTATTTAATTGCATTAAGAACTCGATGTTGATGCTGTAGCATCAGTTTCCTTTTGTTAACGACAGTAGGGATGTTTCCAGGGGGAAAATTTAAAGCACCTGCAGACTCGCCTAATTTACGAAATTTAATCCTTCCGATTTGCGAATAATTTATTGACGTTAACTTGCATTATCGCCTATTTTTTGGGGTTCATCTTGTTGCTTTGAAAAGCTTATACTGTTAATTTTTTAAAATTTTATATCTTGATGCAATCAAACAATATCCTAACGCTGTCAATCAGAAGTAGTAGAAGTAGTAGTAATGACAGCAGCGCTTCAGTAACTCAGACCATCTCACACCGAAAGAGTAGGGGCCATTTAGTATGGTCTTAGGAGAACTGGGAACTGGGAGAACTGGGAACACGCACAAGGTGTGTTCTCACACAAGATCTCCTGCGCATAGAAACAGCAAGTTAAGAAGGAAGAGGAAGAAAGGACAATAAGAAATAACAAAGAAGGAATGAAAACAGAAAGAAGTAAAGTGTGCACCAAAGATAGAAGCCCCGAAGGCCTGTCTAAAGCTGAGGTAGCCTAGCAGTGCTCCCCTGGGGGCGCTAGTTCCCATGACATAGGAATGACAAACCTAACTAACCTATCCTTATTGCCTATGGCCTATCCTGTGCTTCCTGAGGGGAAGTGTCAAGCAGTATGAGACGGATTTCTCTCTATATCTAATTCGTGTATTGTATCCAGTTAGTTGATATATATATTACAGTACGCATGAATGTTTCTGGAACTGTATAATTTCTTATAAACATTTTTCATTAGAGCTACTGAAGTTCCCTACGAGCTTACCACTGTAACAGATCGAATTGTGCTTCAAACTGGTATTGAGATACGGTCGATTGTATCTGTCAAAATTAAACTTGTCTTTCATGAACACCGTCGTCGAGTTAGATTTTAAATATGAGACAAAAATTACCTTCCAGCTCAAGTCTTGAATTTTGAAAATTTGCATTAAAAAATACTTCAATGACATAATTTGAACAAATGACCCAGAATGCATGCTGATTCATATTTTTTTGGCTGAGCTCAAAAACCGCGCCGTTTCTCAAGTTAACCTGGGGTAAATGTTTGTCTACGAAATCATTCAAATATCCTGCTGGAGCTAGATAAAACGTGGGAAGTAAGTGAAAGAGAAAATGTATTCAAGTCGTAGGTGAGCTCATTCTCAATGATTTCTCATATAAAATGCTAAACAGAAAATATTATATTAGTGTAGGCAGGAAACAGATTTTCTTATATACATTGTTTATTGAAGACCAAGAACATATCTTTAACAATATTTTTTATTTTTTTCAATAGTCCTTAAGAAAATTTTCAAATTCAGTCGTATTTGGTGAACATTTCTTTCGACCTATTTTTTCGAAAAATATTTTCTCCGATGCTACAACGACTCGGTCAGACTCGCTGTTGGAGAAGCTTTATTAATTCTCCAGCAGCAACCGAAAATCAACTTACAGTGGTCTGGTTTCGACCACACGCTGCGATTACTTTCTTAACACTTTGACTACGATTCTCCACTCAGTTAAATTACATGCAGACAAATATCTCTACTGTGAATTTAAAAATGAA
>VOMN01102049.1:0-26362 GCA_014899125.1 Orchestia grillus
TACGCAATCCACACTGCACTCTCTGAGGGCTCCAAACGCTTGTAGCCAAAGATTCTAGTTGCCGACTGACATTTCTTCATCCCAATGGGATTTTAAAATATGAATAAGCTTAATCAAGCTGTCACCTAACCACGTGAACCCTTCATGTCGTCTTCGTGATTTATGTGTGTGTGTTGTTAGAAACACTATACCAGAAGACTGGCATGACTCTGGACAGGTTTCCTAGCCCACCTGCGACTGTATCCTCCCTATAATTTCCTCCACCACGACCACACGGCCTCCACACTTCCGCCTGAGCAACACGCCTAATGTTGCACTCGGCCGCAAACGCTTTTCTTCTGCGTGGTCGGCTTCTCACTTCAAAATTTCACATCTGGAAAATTTCACATCTGAAGTGAAAAGTATCTATGTGAACCGTTAAATTTATACCGGGGAGCAAGGGATTTCTCATTTGCGAGAGCTAATAGATGCTACGCTAGTAATTATTACTCACTTTTGCCTGTAGTTTGAGTGTTGTTGAATAAGGGTCAATAGTAGCAGGAAACCTTGTGGACTCTCATGTTGCCTGATAACCTATCTGTCTAGTTTTGTAGCCCTGAATTTGTGTGCTCTTGTACACGTTTTTATTCTATTTACATTCATACTTAACATGAGCTGTTGACATAAATTCTCAATTTACATCCAACGTTCGAGGAATTGAATGCATATTTGAGCTCAGATCCCCCTATTTATTCAGTCTCCATCTCTGTAGATTGGCGTTGGCTTGTATAATGCATACATTATTTCAAATTGCGGTAAGTGTCCATCGTAAAAATTTACCCCGTTCTTTCACGTCCTGCAGAGCAAATGCATCTCTTCAGAAACTGTGTCCTGACTTCCCTTCAGAAGCTCGCTCCAGTGCTCATTAAATAAATAATAATCCCGTTTTAGAATGTTCACGTGTTCACCTGCCACCCTGTGTCGCAGGCCCAGCCCCAGGGGGAGAACCTCTGCTCGTGACCCCAACGGAGGGCGCAGACGCGTTCGTCTCCATAGACGGACGCAAGACTTACTTCGACCTCTTCCCCACGGCCACGGCACAGGCCTTGCCCCAGCAGGTACTAGCGCAACTCCCGAGCGGTTGGCTGTGCTATTTCTTCAACAGGACATGAGTTATGTTTCAGTTGAAATCGTGTAGTTCATGCCGCATTCACGAGAAAACACAGTCTCGATATCGTTTGGTATCAATGAAGAAAAGGTATGGCAGTTTCATCAGTTTTATCATGAATTATAGTGTTCGAATGAGGGTATTGAAGAATTTTTTATTATTCCTGCAATAATATTTTGACACTGATGTGTCGGTATTCATACATTGTTTCTCGGACAGACTGTTGGACTTGGCATTGGGATGGTTATTCCCGAAGAAGAACTGATAGACGGCGAGTTTCCAGACCTGGGACCGCCATATAACGTCCCAGCGGTCCCCAGCAACAACAGACCTCCTCACCCGCCGCCTCCAGCTAGGCCTCAAACGCCGTCTCTTCCCGGCACGTACCACACCTCGGCTCCGGCTGCGCAGCTCTCGTCCTCTGGCACTCCACTGCCCTTCAAAAGGAGACCCTCCACACCGTCCATCAGGTGCGCTCAGAATCTATGCTCCTCGTGAGCTCGACCCGACTAATCAGGCCCTTAACTTGTTATCAAAGGCGATTTGTTCGTTATCTCGTGTGCTAGATCGAAACTTACAAAAGTTAAGCGACTTAAATTTCACGGTCAAAGTGGTGAAAACTTTTTCGTATATACTTTAGGCTTGTGAAAATTTCAACAACTTGTTATTTTTATCCTCAGTTGGGTCAGTGGTTCTGCATACCCTGGGCATATAAGTGGAAGATCAATAGCTCATTTCTTTAGTTAATTCTCCTCTCGTTTCTCATGGAGGTTTGATGCCCCGCATGTCTGTCTTGATATAGAGTAACAGTAATATAATTTTAAGAGAGTTATAAACTCTTAGCTGTTTAGGAACCAGAGTATATTGCAGAGGACAGGAATATTACCGAGAACAGGAACTAAAAATACAATGATACTTATTCAAGTGCGGATGAGATTTTCAATAACCTTGACGAACCATCAGAAATTGGGGATCACAACCTGCCTAATTATTTTGGAGATTACGGGCTTCCCTCCAAACTTACCTTAGCCGGTGAGTCGTTTTTACGTCCTCTTTCTTGTGTCATCGTCAGTACTTCCACTTCGTACTTTAATGATTTGTATGAAGTAACAAAACGAAGGAAAATCATGAAGCTGTAAGGCTTACTCACTTTACTCAACCCAAAACTTTACCCACTTTTCGTTTGCAGAATCGACACGTGCATCGTGGGTGACGACTCGACGTGCCAGGAGCAGCTGCAGGAGGTGTGCAGGACGGAGGGCGACGTGTCCTCGTGTTACTGCCGGCCTGGCACCGACCGCCGCCGGCCCCGGACCATGTGCAAGAGTGAGGCGCCGATCTGTTCAGTCATCCATGTTCTTTGCATGTTTGCAGACGGTCGTATCTCGATGTTCCATGAAGTTTTCTTTCCCCTCTTGCTCCTCTGAACAGTGAACAGAAGCTTAGAAAAATTTCATGCAAGCGAGTCTGGAAAAACACTTTTGATTGTAGACGGCCGTACCGACAAGTTTCAGGAAACTTTTGTCATCTCTTTTTTAAACAGAGATTTTGAAGATGCTTGATGTTCGAATATATTCGAAAGCAAATTAATTTGCCGTTAGTCATAACAATTTCCAACTTCTGAGTAACATGGAGAGCCCCAAATTATTTGAATATTTTTTGCCATTCAAAACTCAATATTTTTGTGAACACATTTCTCTATTACTTGAACCTGAACCATCGCAATATGTTCGTATTCAGTCTCCAAATTTTCAAAGAAATCGGGCAAGTACTGTATAGGTGTTTGATTTGTACCTGAACCCTGCATTTGAACATGAAGGAAATCATAGATATTGCAACACGTGAGTTAAAAATTTACTCTCCTCGTAAATGCAAATTAAGATGAAGAACATGTTTTTTTCTTACAGTTACACGTGTAAGTAAACCGAAATAATGTGGTTGAAAACGAGCATATCAATCGACAGTCATAAGGCAGTCAATTTTCATGCTACGTTGAAGTTGATGATTAATATTTTCACGACATGTACTGTTACACTTCGGTGCAACTCGTGTTTCTTTTTGCCTCAAAAATGTTGTAGCCCAAACGACCACCATAAGAAGAATCTGTAACTCACACACATGCTTGGTGGAGGTTACTCGTAGCGTTGCTTAAAACTGGTTCCGTGCCTCAACTTGTTCTTGACTCAAATCAGCTAAGAGTAAGCTGAAATTTTTATCAGTGGAAGGTTTTTTACTTATTGGTAACAATTTTACTTCACTGCCGTTGATTTTTAATACCAGCAGTTATCTTAAAATTTTGCTTTGATTTTATAGCCAAATCGAAGTATAAAATTATGAGTTTGATTTGTACCACAGTCCTACCTTTGATTCAATTTGGCTTCTATAAATTATTTTCGTCGTTTTATATTTATTTTTATTCGATAATTGTAAAATTATCTAATAAAATTTTGTAAAATAGAAATTACAATTTTATTGGTTCTATTTCGTTGCCAGGTAGATTACACGCTCATTTCATTATATTGACTTGGTTAATAACATTTATATACCTTACGGAGTTGGTGTATTTACAAATCTGATTATTTTAGTATCATGACTCATTTTTCTTCAGAAATGGTGATGCTGGAAATGTCCGTCAAGGTAAACAGAGTAGGCAACCAGAGAATATCCTGGAGCGGCAACTACGCTAATCCCGAGTCCGAGGAGTACCAGCTCCTGGAGTGGGAGGCTCAGAAAGCCGTGAGTTCCAATTTTTTCTATCACTATCTGACTTATAACTGCATTCCACTGACGATGTTTCGACATATTTTTTGAAGCTGCACTAGTTACTACCAAAGATTTTTTTATTTTTATTTTTTTCAGAATGACTTTCGATGTTAATCGCTTCGTTTCCAGAAAATTAGAATCCTCCCTAAATTACTCTTCTCCGCCACCAGATCGAAAGTGCATTCAAGAAATCGGCCTTGAAGTCGGTTTACCTCGGCAACAAAATAGAGAAATTCTACACCCTGGGCGGCAACGTGATCGTCAACAGCACCGTCAAGCTGGAGGACAACCCGAGCACGCGCACGCTGGACATCAAGCGCACGCTGCAGAGGCACCTCATAAAGGTCATCCAGGCACACAACAACAACATCGGCAACTCCGCCCTGTGGGTGGACGGGCCTCTCAATCCTATACCTGTAGTGGACGGTGAGGAATTAAAAAGGTTACTTTATGTAAGTTGTGTTGTGGTGAGTGTGATGAAGCCTGGTTTCTGTCATTCGACGCGTGAAATGACTGCTCTGTGAAGTGAGCTAGAATAACAGATGGACAGTTTTGATGCATAGGACGGTTTGGAAGCGGTTTGAGGAATTGATCCTACGAGAAGATGAAATAGCATTTGAATTTGAAAGCCTCTTGAACGAAGTTGCAAAATTATGGCATTTGTACCAGCAAAGTACACAGATCCTAGTTTCAGCTGTAAAGGCTATATTTAATTTATTATAAATCGTTGAGCCCCATGGCAGTTATTGCATACGAAACAGTTTTATGTATTCTCAAGTTGACACTCTGACAATAGGAGATAAGATCACTTTTCGGTAAAGGGTTAAATTGATCGTTCAAGCGATATGAAATTTTCCTATTATGCTAAAGTTTGTGAGGGCCAAAATATATGTGGTTGTCCATGCTAACAATATAGGTAACTTTGAATATCACGGAGTTTTGTCCCCAGAGAGAATAATATCAAGGTATTATTTTCATGTGCTATTTTCACTAACTCAGCGGTAAATTCCATCAAGCTTCAGTGTAAACATTTTTCTTGCTTTGAATTTTTCGTATTTCAATACTGAGCTGTCATTTCCTTCGCAGGGCGGAAGGGAAGGATCTCCAAGTAAAATAAGGGGATTACAATTATCAGGCCTCTACTCCGAATGTTACTTTGGGCTTCTGCTATTTGCAGAGTTATTGTTATCAACTTTGTTGATTTTATATTCCAAACCCCGTCTATGATGCCACACTAAAATCATCAGAATTACAACAAACAAGTGAAGTTTGAATTGTCGTTGAATTTACGCGTGTACGACAAAATAGTGGTGTATTTCATTCTTCAGTGTGCGCTAATGAATGTACAATTGCTGATGTAAGACTAATCGAATAAAAAATGAGTATCTGCTTGTCCTTGCTAATATGCAAAACAACAATTTTTTTATTACAAACTCAAGTTTCATAATAGTTTGAGCAGTTGTACTAGGAGGTGTGAGCAAGTCTTTGTCGTAATGGCTTCATTATTCAGCCATTAGTTAGTTTCAGAAAAAAATTTTGTCTCTGTTTATCGTTGTAATTTATACATACTGATGTATGTGTTTGTACTGCCATCAGACGTGAACGAGTGCAGCTCGGGTTCGCTCAACGACTGCCACGAGCATGCCACCTGCATCAACGAGTTCGCCACCTATGCGTGCCGCTGCCTGCCCGGCTACACCGACAGGTACACTTCAAATGAGATCTCCGTGGTCGATCAGTTATGTGGGCTACACCGACAGGTACACTTCAAATGAGATCTCCGTGGTCGATCAGTTATGCCAGCTACACCGACAGGTACACTTCAAATGAGATCTCCGTGGTCGATCAGTTATGCCAGCTACACCGACAGGTACACTTCCAAATGATATCCCCGTTGTTGATCAGTTGTACTCATCAGTACCTAAGAGGCGCGCAGAACCTTCAAGTGAATGAAAGGTCATAACGTTTGTACGTCCATCTGCCCGTAATGTTCGCAAAACATTTGGGCATGACCTCAGGGCAAGACGAAAAGGTCGCCTGCTATTTTGACCCTTTAACTAGCTTTAAATACCAGTATTTTGCTGGGTACCAGTTTCAAGGTACCTTGTGCATAAATACTCAATGTTAGGTGCTTTGTGCAAGGATATTTTTTGTTACTAACCTTGTCTGCGCTTCATTTTTAGTTTCTTTGTCCACAGGTACTTCTTTTTAAGTAACTTGTACATAGATATTTCGTGTTGCGTGCCATGCCCATAGATACATCATTTTGGGTACCATGGACCTAAATTGATTTCATTTTATACCTACTAATTTTACCACGTCATCATGTACCAGGCACGGAGGGAGTCTCAATCTTGCGTCCGTCCTCAGGTACCGCTCAGACCCGGAGCGCATGGGCCGGCAGTGCGAGTCCTGCTCCGCCGACTACTGCCACAAACGCGGCGAGTGCAAAATTAACGACGGCAAGAAAGTTTGCGAGTGAGTACAAGCCCTGTCTAAGTGCATAATTTTCTATAATTATCATTAATTGTCTATAATTATGGTCGCTTGAGCGTAGAGATCGCCGCCGGATACTTGACTTGGAGGGCCAATTCTGGGTACAGAAACAGTGTTTCATTTATCTCATACCCCCTAGTGGATCGCTGTCTGTATAATAGAATGACTCAGACATATCATCTAGGGGGCGAAATAGTTAGACTGGATAGCTACGTTTATGTGCAGTTCATGCATATGATGTTCCCTGAGTATGTGCATCCCTCATGAGTACCATTTTTCGGCGTGCTGTTGAAGTTCTTTCTGCATGTAATATTGTTTATGAAGTCGATAAATAATGAGAGGTTTTATTCTTGCAGCGGCTCAAACACTCGCGTATCTATGGTTCTCCAGTTCCGTCTTGTGTTGTCTCATTGAAAACATTTATTTGCGTCCTCTACAGCGCTCAAAAGACCTCAGGCCACCTGCGTTGGTCTTGCACACGGGTAAACCGAGAACGTCTGATAGTGGAGGGGTCAGTAGGTCCACTGCAACCTCACCTGGAGTGATAAAGAACTTTTTTCGATATTCGAATTGTAAAGATATGCTGTCCTCAGGTGCAAGGGCTCCTACTACGGTGACCGGTGTGAGGTGGACGGGGAGGTCGTGGCCGTGGCTGTGGGAGCCTCAGCCGCTGCCGTCATCATCATCCTGATGACGCTGCTCTTCCTCTGCATGTGGAGGTCTGTGCCTTGGGGTCATACTAATATTCGTTTTTGGTAAATGAGCTATCAACGATTTATTTATTATCAACAAATTATTACGCAGACTACCGTTATCCTCATCCTGACGACTCTGCTTTTCTTCGGCATGTAGAGGTCAATGCGTTGGTGTCGTTTTAATATTCGTTTTTAGCAGATTTACTAGCAACGATTTTTAACATAGACATTTCTTCACTTTATCTCGGGCTATGAATACGACGAAAGGATTCTCAGTCACTGCTACTCAGGTCGACATTTTATGAAAAAATACTGTTGCAGTCATATAACAGTGTATAATTTGTATCAAAAGGAGATGAAAGACTTGTATGCTGAGCGTTTTCTTGCCACTTTGTGAAGTGAGATGCTAAAAAAAAGTATCACAAACTGTCTTGATTTTGGAGGTTATACGTGGTTAGTAAAGTTCTTACCCTCTATATGTGCAGCTGCTTGAGATGTGACAATTATCCTATCTCACGATTCTACTATAGATTTATATGAAATTCATTCTATTTTCCTTATACTTTCTCATGGCAAGCGCATATCTTAGCTGGGACGTATGTGATTCGAGCTTTGTGCTCGCCATAGGAAGTTCCTTTTAATTATTTCTCGCTGGGTCATGACCAAATTTTGTGCTGGAAGTTCATTTTGATCCAGGCTCTACGTCTCTCTGGTACCGTGCCAGGCTCACGCCTGAGAAGTAAGGGTTCGACTCCCGGCAGGAGTGACCTGATTTTTGCTGAACCAAGGAGTGCTTCCCTTGGAAAATAGAAGCTTAGGTCCCATATCCTTACATCAAACACGCGTCACTAGTTCCGAGGCATTAAACGCCCAACGATGTAGTGCATGTCCACTGTATTGTAATTTATAAAGTTGTAAAATTTCTTTCATGCAAATATATAGTTTCTTGGAATTATATGAATTCTGCGTTCGGTAATGTCAAGAATTTAACCACCGAAAGAATGAGAGTGAACTGGATGAGCTCTTGTGAAGAGACTCTTTCCTTTCATTTGAATTTAGATAGAAAATAATTATTTTTTCACAAAACTTGAGCATAATTCCCCTTCATTAGAGCAATTATATTCTACAAACGACGCTCATAAAATCTAGATAATTGCAGGAGCAAGTACATTTCTATTAAGTTATTGGAGATTCATATTGTCTCTGGCCGCATGGGCGAAGAGTGTGTCCGTATGGTAAATTCATACTCTCGTGAGCCACACTCAAGATATTTCCTATCATTAAACAGTTGAAGAATGATCCATATTACAATTAATGAACACTGGTTCCACATATTTCTAATACGAATGCCATTTTCAACAAAGTTTTCCTCTGGAGAAATGTACACGAACTGAGCTTATCTTGTGTCCTGATGCAGCCGTCGCTGGAAGATCCAGGACCAGAAGAGCGAGACGCTGAGGCGGGGCGGGTTTTTGGCCCGGGCCGCGGCTGGGGGCCATTACCTGCAGCAAAAGTTCGCGATGGTGGGCCAGCCGCAGCCGCAGCAGTTCGGGCCCACAATGGAGGACCATATTCGTTGGGCCCAGATGAGTGAAGCGGCAATGGCTGCTCAGCAGGGCCTCTATGGGGTGAGTTTGCTTATTTTCGACCAATGCAAACTTGAATGTTTTCAATGCGGTCGTCAGCTTGGTCTTTCAGCTAACGGAACTTGAGTAACAGGCTTTGTTCTTACATGAAAAGAATGTCGCGCATGAGTAAATGCCTATTTTCTTAACATCTCTCTGAAAGGGATACCCTCATCTTCTGTTCTATATAGTACTATAGTACTAAAATGAAATGCAAATTTTATTGAAATTACTTCTTTACTAACTGTTTGTGAGTTTAAAAAACTTCCAACATGAATAATGCGTCTTGAGGCTGTCTCTAACGTTCATGTGTTGTTGTAAAAGTTAATCTGGCCGAGTTTTCATTCGGTCACTCACCAGCCAGGTGGAAGCACAGCGTCCGCACATTACAATGAGCAGACAGAACACGACCCGTGTAAATTTTCTGCATTTGCTCACTGCATTGTAAGGCTTACAGTCTTCATTCTTCTCGTTGTAAAACTCATGAGTGGATGTCAATGTTATTTTTCATCCTCGTATTCATTTTTATTGCTAAGCGTTCTGCAACACCGAGCGAAATGAAAAGCTGATGAGTTGCTCATTATAGTGCCGCCACAGCACTAACGCTGAGCACGTTCAAACAGCGTCTTAAAAACTCTTGTATTGAACCGTGCAGGGAGCACTTATACATCACAGTTTCTTCTTTTTTAGGAATTGAGTGTGCCTTACCAAAGAAGTTGCAAACAATTTCCTTTTTAAGATTTAGTGCGAATCTAAATGCGTAATTTTACGTAGAAGTGACGTATGATGTTATTTTATGTAGAAGCTTAACATTGCATTTATTTGCCATCGCTCAACCCTGACTGTGTTCTTTCTTTAGATTCAATTCCAACTCCAAACAAAAAGTATCCGAATATTTTGGATTGGTGCGCATGGGATCTCGCCCTCATGCGTTATCTCATCAGCAGAGCAATGAATATGCAGGCCCCTCAGTGGTGTGTTGTAATGAAACAGGCACTTCAGTGGTGTGTTGCAATGAAACAGGCACCTCAGTGGTGCGTTGTAATGAAACAGGCACCTCAGTGGTGTGTTGTAATGAAACAGGCACCTCAGTGGTGTGTTGTAATGAAGAGGAACTTTGGTACTGGTGGCATCGCCAAGAAGATTTAGAATAAAGATTCTCCGTATCTCTTATTGGGTGACTTTTTTTCATTCTATTTGAGAGATTATAAAACTAACTTCTGGGAAAATGTTTGCGTGGAATGTTCTGTCAGTAAATTTCACTGATTAGATGAGTTCGCACTTTTTAGTATTTAACGAATAATGAGTTCGCACAGCTGTCTGCCTGACAGCAAATAAAAATTTTCATATGCACATCTCAGTAATGCATTTGAATGAGCATGACGCATCGCTAGCGCACTTTTGTTTCTTTGTTGTAACGTAGCTCACTTTAAAAAAAATTAGCACTCTTGTGAGGGTTCGAGTCTCTAGCTGGCTCCCTCCCTCTTAAATATTGCATTATTTCGGGGTAGTTGGAGCTAGAATTTTAGAAAAAGTAATTACTGCGTCGCTAGAAGTTTACAGGGATGGAGTTAAGGCCTGGAATGGTTTTTTATTTTGCGAATTGTTTACGGGACGATGAGACGAGATAACATGACGGAGACTACTGACAGCGTTTGTGTTAACTATCCTGACCAGACGTTACCTGGCTCGACCGCTACATTCTACGCAGCTGGCAACCATGGCTTCTCGAACAGGAGTAACTTCCCGTCCAGACAGTACCGAAATTACCCCGAGTCTGTCTATTCTCGGGTGTCCAGAACTTTGTCCAACCCCGTGACATTCCGCAACAAGATCATGGCGAGAATACGATCCTTCTTCTCTCGTGGGCCCAAGTCTGGAGTTGCCAAGCCAGGCGCCGGAGACATGTCGGCCTTCATCATGTCCCCCAACCCGAACACGATGAGCATGCAGCAGATGATGGCCCTCCATGCTCATCTCGCGGCCGGCAACCCAAATGTACTTGACATTTCCGACGTTCTGTTTCGTTTTCGACTTTCTGACTACTTGCGGTTTACCTCCTCACCAAACTTCAATTTTTTATCGTGTTTTCGAGCGCTTCGTGATCGTTTCAGGGCCCGTTTGGTTCTGTCCCTTCGCTTATGGCAATGTTCCTGTACTTTTCAGGTTACATAATTAATGACTCCATTTCTAATTTCCAGATTTTTACTTTTCTATCAATTATATTTTAATAATAAACTTCACTACTACTATCTTTTTTTTAAAGTAGATTGTACACCTCTGGGCGGAAAGGCTCACCTGGAAATTTTACTGATATTATTTTTATATTTTGCATTTATTTTGCGATGACTTGTGCAAGCGCACCTGCATGGTAATTACTGATTGATTATTACGGAACTTATTCTTCATTTTATTTACATATATATATCATCCTATTTATATTGAATTTACATATATTATTTTTGCCATGGAATGGTAGGCTTCATTGAATCGCAACGAACTCAAACTTTTCATAATTTTTATAATTACGTAATCATTGTGCTATATGATTCATACATACTATTTTCCATTTTGCTTATATACGTACTGGTTTTATTTCATCATGTACATATATTCCAAACGGTGATGATATGCGAGAAAAAAATCCTCATATTTCGAGAGCTCTTGGTATCCTATTTCAGGTATTCAAATCTATCTCTTACCTTCCTCGAACTTAGCGTGCGAGTAAATTTTACCCACAGAAATTTTGTTCCTCAGACGTTTGTATGCGCCGGTTTTGGCTTTCATTTTCCCGTACACTTGTAGACGAGCGTAGGGCACGACTTCCAAGCTGTTGACTTCGCAACACTCTTTGGCATTAGCAAGAACACGTGTTTCGGTGGCTCTTCTTGACTCGTACAGTATGCACTTCTGTTGAAAAGGTATTCTGACGCGCTGCAACTTAATTTATTGGAAGCGCGACGAGAAAAGGAACATTTCTATGTAACTATGAAATACAAGAAAAAAACGACTCCTCATAAACTTTATTTTTTGGTATACAAATAAGCATCCAATTACTTTCAATCCATTGCCTTAGAATTCAATCCTTTGTTCCATTTCATCCCTCAAATCGCATATCATTGGTCTCAACACTTCTAAGCTATGAACGATCTTCTCAGTTAATTTTTCTGTCTCAGTGGATTTTTTTTTGTGCAAACACATAGAGGTAATAATCTGAGGTTTGGATGTTGTCGATAACATTTCCTAGTCTCTGAACGCCTGATTTCATTGATTGATTTTGACGGTCCGGCGACAGGATCACCTGACGGGCAACGGACCTTCACTCGGCTCCTCGGCTCCAGCCCCCTTGTTCAAGACCCATAGACAGGTGAGTGACAGATACAGGTTAGTGGGACACCGGGACAGGTCAGTGACTGCTACAGGTTAGCGGGACACCGTGACAGGTCGATGGGATACTGTGACGGGTCAGTGGGACACTGTGACGTGTCAGTGGGACACTGTGACGTGTCAGAGAGACACTGTGACGGGTCAGTGGGACACTGTGACGGGTCAGTGGGACACTGTGACGGGTCAGTGGGACACTGTGCCGGGTCAGTGGGACACTGTGCCGGGTCAATGGGACACTGTGCCGGGTCAGTGGGACACTGTGCCGGTCAGTGGGACCCACTCCGAGTGCAGTGGATGGTCGCTTGAGGTCACCATACTCAGAGTAGCTCACTTCCCGTTTACTAAAGCCACTCGACAATTTTTTCCACACACAGAGCAGCTCACTTCCCGTTTACTAAAGCCACTCGACAATTTTTTATTATGCACGTATTAATCAAAGTGCATTTTTTCGCACCCTTCTCCGAATTAACAATTTTTTGTCTAATAACAATCCATATGATAGTTTCCATGATTCAGTTGAACCCATTAGCGACGGACATGCTATATACAAAGCGTTCTGCTTGACTACACTAGTAAGTATGTTTGTTGAATGAAACATATAAATTAGTTTCGTATTTTCAGGTTGTGCACAATATTACATTGAAACTTATAAAAAATAATTCATTCTACCGATGTTGTATGTTCAGTGAAATACTTGTACTTTTAGTTGTCATGCTCTTCAAAGTTTATGAAATTTTAGTAATTCAACTGTTCCGTTGCGTAACACAAAATCACTGTAAGTGCTAAAAATTATCAAGAAATCTCAATTAACTGAAGAAGATCTTGCTAAAATTACTTCCATGCTTGGAACTGTTACGTCACCACTAGAAAAAAATGTCCACAGAGCTACGCCGTGATCGCAGCACTTTGATTCAATTGAGTTTCGGGGTAAAACATGCAGAAAGACACCAGAATCAGCGCATTGCAAAAGTTATCCGCAGAGGATATTCTAAATAATGAAATTAGAATGGTCTAAAACTCCTCATTTTACCTACAAGAATGTTTTTGAGGTGACTGGTGCGCCAAAAGTTTGTAAAACCATCAGGTGTTGAACCCTCAATACTCCTGTCACTATAATTTGAAAATAACATTAGCTGACAATTTATCTCAAAATAATTTATTTACAACAAAATTTTGTCCAAAAATTACTTTGCATAATAAAGCAGAGTTCCGTGTAAGTATAGTATTCACCATACTTACGTATATCCCTTCTTTTCAACGAAATTCGGCATTGACGGGAAAATGAATTGCACTTCAGATGGGCGGGGCGGCGGACTACGGTCAGCTTTGCCCGCCGCCGCAGTTTGGCGGGTCCCAGTACGGCCTGCAGCACCTGAACCCCACCCTGCTGCCCATGGTGGCACCCCCCTCCGTCGCCCACCAAAACTTCTCCAGGACGCCGTCAACATACGGCCAGTACCCAGGCCCGGCCTCCCTCTCCATGTGTGCGTGTCGACAGATTTACAAATAATTCTAAAGCAATTTTCGAGCATTACCGCTCGTGTTACATCACGTACTGATATAAGTTTCTTGAGATTATTTTTTTCATGATTTCCGACAATTTTCGGCAGTATACGAGTACTTCCACACGTGTTACATCACTTACTGACGTAGGTTTCTTGAGATTATTTCTTTCTCGATTTCTAACAACTTACAGCAAATTAAGAGTATTATCAAACATGTTACAACGCTTGCAGACATTGATTTATTAAGATTTATTCTACGAATATCATTCGTCATGGTTACGTGTGGGTTCGAATAAGTTCCGTAGCTTTCAGGGCAATTTATAGAAACTCTGTTTTAAAATGTACAAACCTATATGAACTCAAGCTCTTATCCTAAACGCACGTTTTAGATTCATTGCTTCAGCAGCGAAAAAAATCTTCTGAATTAGTGAACACAGATTGTTGATACAGTAAATTTTTAGCAATAATAAACCGCTTCATTGTGCGGTCTCCTGAACCCCGCAGAAGCATACACAAGCCAGAAAAATAATTCAAACGAGTCAGTCAGGCAATTTCTCCACCGCAGCAGAGCATAACTTAGCATTAGGAATCTGACGTGTTGACGACATTTGAGTGTTGTGACCTGAAAGTTGGAGTGAGGAATTCTGGAACTTTTTGTCTCAAATAATTTAGCTTCCCTAAAATCCTACTTCCATCATTTGGGAAAAGTATAAAACACAACGTGTGTATGTTTTCTTCGTTAGAGCATACGCACGTTATAAGTTATTCTTGAGTTTTCTTACAGTTCTTTGAAAGCATCTATTGAACTCGTGCACAAAGCGATTTTGATGGTGAATCAGTGTATATGCACGTAGAAACAGTAAAGAGAACAAATAGAGATTTTTAAAGAATTTCATTCCATACTCACTCGTGAATCTAAAAAGATTCAGGTACAACGTACAAGCTAAATCCATATCAGTATGTTTTCATGTATGCATATGTGTATATATATATATATATGCATACATAGGTAAATATACCAATTAGATATATAGATACACAGTATCCTATAAACCATGTTCTGTCGCTACGTACTCAAGATGTACACAGGAGGGAAATCGCTTTATCGTATTTTAAAATTCTATCTAAAATGCGACCACTGAATGAGGGAATATTGATGTGTTATAACTCCCTATCGTTCTCCATGAGGGCGCCATGTGAGTGGCTGTCGACGATGTTGGCTCTGAGTCGATCAGACGTGCTACGCTGTTGTTAACCCTAGTGCGTTGTAACGTAATGAAAACGAATGCGTTTTATATTCAGGATTCATTTGCTGAGATATAGCAAAATCAGGAACTAAGCTCCCAGGACAAAGAATGAGTCACCAGCTACTAATATAGTGTAGGACCTCCACGAGAATGAACAATGGCTGAAATTCTGCACCGCATTGAGTCTACAGATTTTTTTAAACAAAGCGGTCGATTCTAAACCACTCTTGCATCAGCTGATTTTGGAGTGTAGCCACAGTACATGCTCCATCTTCTGGACGTGTGACTTGTCGTTCTAGGTGGCCTCACAAATATTCTATTGGGTTCATGTCTGAGGATTTAACTGGCTAATCTAAATGCGTGACATATGTATCTTGAATGACTGTCATGCCAATGAATGGCCTGATGGTTGTCAACCTCAAAAGGAGCTCGAAAAACAATATGTGACTATTTTTTTTGTGCGGGGAGCTTATTTCCATGAGTTAGAAAATAACACCAAATTACCAGCAACAAAAATCATATATCAGTATTGTCAGTGATTTAAAGTCAGTGAAATTAAAGACTTGTAACTTTTCCTTGATGTTCAAAGAATATCATCGATTATTTTGAATCTTCGACCTGCTCAACCAAAGTAATAGTTCTGTAATTTTTCCTCAAACTGAACGAACTATTCAAATTTTTATTTTTCCTGAGGGTTTCACCTTCCGCATTTCCATCCCTCCTCATGCGTTGAAACTGAACGAAGCGTTCATACTTTAATCTTCCTTCAATGTTGAGCCTGTTTGCGTTTCCTTTCTCCCGCTGGGTCTCGTGCGGTGAGACCTGTTCCAGAAGCCCCTGCCTCTGCTTGCAATGACCACCACACCTGTGTTCTGTGCAGCCCAGAGCGGCGCATCCCGCACCACTGTGCAGATGTGCGGCCCCAGCTCCAGCGGCCTCGAGACGAGCTCTGAAGAAGAAGAGCCGCGCAGAGGCGACAGAAGTGGAGGACCACCAAGCTGCTACCAGATTCCGCGGCCCAAGTCCCGCGCTTCAGTTGGGGTTGGTAGACTGGCTCCTCCTCCCACAAAAAGTAGACTGGCCCGCAGCTATACTTCTCTACTCTTCTGAGTACCGTAACTTGGCTGTCTTCAAGTCGCACTCTTGCTTTGCCCTAATATGGTTTCCTTGTATTCCAAGTGTAAGGTAATAACAACTATTTATGTTGATTCACAGTTTTAATCGTGGCTGATATTTTTACACGCCATTGTTAAGTTTGTTTGTACCTCTGTTCTAAAATGTTCAGACGTTTGTATGGTGTACTTTTGTGTTGTAGATTGCGTAACTGCACGTTTGAATGCCACTCGTTTTATCAGGCAGAGCACAAAATAATGATAGATTGATTGCTGTCACGTGTAAAGAAGAAGGCTTCTCGTCTAAATTTGCTCTCATGAGGTAAAATCTTAGAAAAAATTGACGTCTGACCATGATCCAAAGGAACTGTTTTTAATTTGGGATGCAGGGTAAATGGACTTCCAATTACTGTCGAGGCCAGTCTAAGAACAGACTCAGGCAGCTCAGCGTTTGTTCAGTATAGAGAGGACTTATTTTGAAAAGTTTTTATCCGTTTTCGAAATAAGTTTCCATGATAGAAGTGAGGAATGAAGATAGCAATAGAAAAAGTAGAAGGAACGCACGATTGCATTGGTTTTGTTTGGTGTGTATATATTTGATATACCAAAAATACACAGATTATTTTTTGCCCTGTAAATATTTGTATATATGTTATATCTTAAAGTGACTAATAAACTAACCAAGAGCTCGTAGTGTTGGAAATTTTCACCGCGCAAACTAATCGCAAGCCAACTGTCGCTGTTTCTGCTTTGCTTGTTTTCGTTTTGTTTTCGTAATATTTCCCTTTTTCGTTCCTACTGCGTCTATGAGTAACATTTCCTCTACACGTTCGCATATCCCTAGTTAATCGAACATCCGCATATCCCTAAGACGCATATTAAAATATGAGTCTGAAACTGATTTTTCTATTTGGTCTTGATTTTCAGCGTCATGAGCATTTGATGAATATTTTCTACGGTGAGGCACAGAATCGTGAGAAATTGCAATTCATTTAAATAAGAGAGCGTTACTTATTTCAGAGAGAAGAATTTTCCGTCTTTCCACAAAGTTTAAAAATTTTTTAGAAGACAAGTTTGCTTGAACATTCCTTTCTTCATCTGATTAATTTATGGTGTTATGTTCACACATGGATATCTACAAACCAGATACTGGGAGACTTTTATTTTCATAAAGTTACTGAACATCGTTCCCAGTCATTGTCTTCTGTAACATTGCGTCATTATTGGGTTAGAACTTTTCTTTGGCTTATCTTCGCTATCTCGAATCGGAGTTCTGACGGAATGATCAAAATCCCTTGACACTGTCGCTAACGCTCGAAGTTTCCACAAATGCTCTCGCTAGCCTCTTTCATCTACCGTCGCGATACAACAATGTGTTCACTATAAGAGCACGAGTTACCAAAGTAATGCCAGAGCTAACCACACTGTCTTGAGTTGGGCCAATGCTGACCCCACTTCCATGTTTACAGGCTTCCCACAAGGAGTATCCCGGCTGCGAGAGGACAGACAGGCTGCATCCCTTCTAGCAGTCTCTTCTATTTTTGCTAACAGTTAATGGTGGCATTTTGCTGCTACGTTAACATGCAGTACCTGCCAGTGTATCTTAAAACGCCGCCGTAGCATCGCTTGCAGCTCTGAAATGAAAGAAACCGAAGATTTTTCTTATGTCATGCTACTTCTTTTTGTTCATAATAGATAGGCTTAAACTGTAGGAATAAATTATAAATTTGCTGCATATCCTAAATTTTTCCTTGCTCGTGGGAAAATTTGGTCTTGTTGAGCAATTTTGCATTGCATTCTAGAAGAAAAATTGAGTAGTAGTTCGATTATTAAGGTTATAAAAGTACGCTCACTTTCCTCATACAAGATGCATTTTGCTCTAACTAACATAATTCAGCTATAATCAATCACTGAACACACTGAACGAGAAAGAACAATAACAGTCTTGGGAAGCATTTGTTGCTTTTGTCAACTGCTCCTTCTCCGAAGTTTGTGAGGGACAACACAATCGCAAAGACGGCGTCAGAGTCGGACATTATCTGTCTGCTTGTGTCGTATCAAATGTGATTGGTGATTACCTTCTTCTCCGCCGCTAAGATCGAGTATTGCTTGCTCTCCGCTTGGGCATTGAGGTTTGGTTGTGACGTATCTTAATGAACTTTCGTGGATGTTTTCGGTTTTTCTTAAGCATGAGTCTTTGCGAGCAAATCTTTATTTGCCTTTGTGTCATTTTGGTAATTACTTGCATTGTTTTATGAAGTCATGTTGATGAAGCATGCGGTGCATGGGACTGAATAACTGGTTCCCTGTTTTTTAATTTGTATATGAAAAAGTAATATTTCATGGAATTTTTCATGACTTCAAAAAATTATTATCAGTCGATTGAAGTGACCATATATATGAATTTAAATGATGTAAAGTTTTTTGTCCGTTTCAGAGCAATGTGAATGATATTTGTTGGCTACTTATTTTTTTTAAATGCTGCGAGTGCATTTCATATGAAAATCCCTTGGAGATAAACAGCTACAAAATGAGCCTGATCGTACTCGAACATCTCCCCTTATAGATGTCAACTTCTTGACTTTTTAGAGAATCGAAGTTGGTGCAAAACGTACCGACTTTAGTAAAGCTCATAGCGTCTTGTACAAAAACACTTGTGTTTATCTTCTTAGTCTGTGTTCACGATGATCTCTGCGCAGGATTCGAGTGATTTGTACTACGAACTTGACGACTTGACCGCTCCTGCACCCAACAGCGGTGACTTCGCTCACTTCAACAATATTCTCTCGAACGGCCCCAATGCGCAGGCGAACTTTTTTGTGGCTCACAGGCAGAGCCTAAGACAAATGCCTCACCCTCCATACCCCAGCAAGCCTCCCCCTCCTTTGCCCAGACAGACATTCTCGAATAATTAAACATTTAGACACATTCCATGCATATCGATTCCCCATCCATGTATGTATGCGCGACATCTTGAACCATTATTGGAATATTCTGAACTTGCGCTGTCATATAGAGGATTTACACCGCTTCTTTTCATCATACTCTTTTCATCAAGCAAGTATTTTCCACAGAAGGAACTGCTTTCGACATCTGTATTGAACTTGGGCTGCGTTTCGTGACAATGCCATTTAAATGAATACCATCCATTTCACTGAAATCAAATCTACTCGCTAGATCATCACATGACTCTCATCAACAACATCGTGAACATACGCACTAATATCATTCCATTAGTTATTGTAACTGAAATTTTTGCTGTTGCATTCGCGTTAAATTTTTACACGTTTCTTACGGAGATTCTCAGCTGACTTGAATTATTGATGCATATTTACGTCAGCGAGAAAGCCATATTTAATACACTTGGCACATGACCACTCATGCCAGTCATTTTGAGTGTGACGTGTTAGAGTTGAAGAAATATCGATCAAAATCCAAAGAATCTTAGTTTGCTGAGACAGATAGGATTTGGAAAGCAAAATCTCTCGCGGAGTGTGATAAAATATGTAAAATTTAAAATACGAGCATAAACGGGAAGTTTCCTACATGGGAACACCATGAAACCAGCTGGTCAAAATGAGCTTTGATGAAACATATCGCCTCTATAGGGGGCTTGAAGCATGCTTCTTTGACTCGAATACAATTGTGTAATATAGCTAGCTAGTCAGACGACGTTGCTTTGACTGAACCCGACTTGTGACTTTCTAACTTTCCCTTGACTGATTCTCATAGTGTTTTTAATAGCTGAGTAACACCTCACTTCGAAGCTTCGCCCAGATTTTCCCGCAGGTGTTAATTTCTTGAGCACTGTTGCGACAAGTTCGTCCACCTTGCTTGGGCAGCTTCCTAGCTTCCAGCCGAAAACTCATGAGTTCTCTAATTTTGTAAATATCTTCTATCCTAGACCCTCGCTTATTATTTTTATTTAGTTATAGATCCCTGCAATAGTCCAGCATGCTAGCGTTTACCTAATTTTAGAAATAGACATTTTACGGACTGAAATGTGGTACGATTAATTCAGAAAATAATCAACGGGGTATCATCGTTTTCTTTGTTGCGAACAAACCGCACATCTACTCGTACTCTGCGTTAGATCTGTCTTCATTCAACGTATTTTCCCTTTTCAATGATTGTAAAGATTTCTTATGAGACCCTGACTCAATTTGGAATGAAATTATTTTGCGATCTTTGTGCTACGGGCTTGCAAGAAGCGGAGTGTTGACGTATTCGAGTGCGAACCCGTCTAATATAAGCATGAGAAGTGCTGAAATCGTCTGATATAAGCATGAGAAGTGCTGAAATCGTCTGATATAAGTATGAGAAGTACTGAAATCGTCTCATATAAGCATGAGAAATGCTCAAATCGTCTAATATAAGCATGAGAAATGTTGAAATACACACGAAAAGGTTAAGTCTACTTCAGATGAAGCCGTTTAGATTACATATCTGGGTTCGAGCTCTGTGACTGCCATGCTGGGTATTTTGGATACAAAATGATTGTTCTCAAAAGTTGACATCGTTTCGAGCAGCAGCTGGAGACCCAGTCGAGGACTTCGAAGACTCTGACGTGTTGGTTTGAATGGACTTAGTTTTTTAAATTCGGTGACGCATTGATTAATTCACTCTAGAAACTCATTATCAATTGATACCTTTGGGTAGGGTGCGTTTTATCTCGGTGTGTAAAATGCATTCACGATTGAGCTTTCCAACAATATTGGTAGGATTGGTGTCCTATGGCGTAATAAATTGCTTTGCTCTCAAAATTAAGTTGAGCTCACGTATTTAACTATAAGCATCGAATTTTAAAATTGCAGATTGTGAATTTCCGGCTGATTTGACTTTCACGAAAACTTCCCCGGACAAAAATGAGTCGCCTGCTACTAATATGGTGTAGGACCTCCTCGATAACGAACAATAGCGACAATTCTGCGCTGCATTGAGTCTACAGTTGTCCTAATGTGCACCTGCTCGAATTTAAATCACTCTTGCATGAGATGATTTCGTAGTGCGGTCGCAGTACGCGGACAATCTTGTTGACGTCTACCTTGTCGTTCTATGGGGCATCACGAATTTTCTATAGGGTTCATGTCTGAAGACTTATCTGGCCGATCTAAATGCCTGACATATCCTGAATAACTGTCGTGCCAATTAATAGCAGTTCTAGCGAGACGCATACAGCAATTATCGTCTTCGGAAAAAGCTCAAAAAACAATGTACTGGAGCTCGAAAAACAATGGGTGACTAATTTGTTGTCAGGGGAGCTTATTTGTTGTGATTATTGTGGGATATTTTTCATTGTCAACAGACAGTGTAAATTAATTGCTTGTAATTCGAGCCGACTATTCGTAGATCATTTTATGGGTGATAATTATGAGGACCGATGTTACGAGAACGTGGTTTTCTGGATTGCAAAAACCCTATCAACAATTTGATAAAACGATACGAAGGGAGCTGAACGTTCACCATGCCCATTATTGCTTTTTGCTTGCTTCGCTGGTGAGATCTGTTCGTTCCGAAGCGCTTGCAGCTCAAGCCGTTCCCTGTGACTTTCGCTTATCTTCTTATCTTGCGTAGGAGTTTACTCAGATAAATCCAACTACTGCTACCATTGTTTTTTTACTTTGATGCGAAGCTGAAAGATGTGGTCACAGGTGAGAGACTCGTACTCGAAGCATTTCCTCTTTGGGCTGTATCTGAGGGAAGTACGATTACGTGAGCCGTGAGTGTCCTTCACACTATCAGTCAAAGTCTGAAGACAATGTCCGAAAACACCCAAATATGGGCATCGAATGCTAACTTTGCTCTCTATGCTGAAGTCAAGAGACTGTACAGTCCCTTGATTTCCGACTTTGCTCCAGAATAGAGATCAAAGTAACCATTCGATACCTGTATTTGTGTGTCTTTCGACACTCTCTTTAGACAATGAATCATTGTGTCAAGAGCCCTTTATGTTTGTTATTATTCAATTTTCATTACGGGAATAACTCAAACGTTTGTGTACGCACAAGTGGAAAGCGACTTGTAGCTTTTAGATCTGTAGCCAACATGTAGCATAATGGTTGCGTTTAAACACATCAATCCTTTACAAAGGCTGCATTTTGTCGCTACTCGAGGCTGCCGAGCCTCTTCTCGACTGTGTGATCCGCCCCCACATCATTGCCCTGCCCTCGGAAGCCTGTTGTAGAAGATGGGTTAACAGGTCGCCTGTCTGGGGGGGGGGTTTGATTAACTGAAACGCATTAATATATAGTGATCATCTACGGGGAGATGATTTAAGATTTCTGGAATTTTTTCTTTCGGTTTAACTGTAATTTGCAAGACTGGCTGAGACAAGTTCAAGAAGTACCACGATCTTTTTGTACATATATCGTTTTCGTTCTTTCCCTATATTTTACTCATGCATTTCATTTCGGGAGGGAATCGATGTACTGAAATGTGCTCTTTTTGTTGTAGTTATTTATGTATAACGTATGTTTTCTCTGTATTTATTGTAGGGTATATGTGTGAATAAATAGTTGAAATTCCATGATTTTATACGTGTTTCATTTATGCCAGAGTACTTGTGGTACTTAACTATGCAACAAGTTTTAATTTAGTAATATTTTTCGATTTTTTTCTTACCCCTGGCTCCTATTACGATAACAAAACAAAACATTGCTCACAATTACTGCACCAATAATTTAATTCAGTTGCCCAAAAATTGATTGGAATCTTTCGTTAATTTTCGAATATCCTAAAGCCGTTGAATGCAGAAAAATCAGGAGAAAATCTTTTCTAAGTGAGATAAATGTAAAACTTTCATTTACCGTATTAACGTTAGTAAGTTACAAAAGCTGTCAGCAATTGTCATGGTAGCCAAGGTAGTTGTAAGCCATACTACAGTGACAGTCTGTAACTGTTGAGTCGTACTTATGTTGAGTTACAATGCCATGGAGGGATGGTAGGTGTAAGCCGTATAACAGTGACAGTCTGTAACTGTTGAGTCGTACTAACGTTGAGTTACAATGGTGACGACAGCTGTGCAACATGATTGAGACGATGCAGTGACTTCTGTCACTACCACGCCTATCTCGCCAGCGGATTTTGCTGCACAAAATGTTATTTCTTTGTTTTGTGTGGACACTTTTTGTGTCGCGAGTCTCTGTTTTGACATAATGGGTATTGAGAAAACTTTAAACTTATTATGAAAGAAAGGAAGCAAGAAAGAAAGTTAAGAATCTTTCATTCCCAAGTGAGATACATACATCACATTAGGGTAACGGAAGTTTCACTACAGTAAAATAATTTATGATACAAACCATGTTAAAGTTTCAAAACGTGAGTCTCAGTTTGGTGGTCGATCGCACAGCTTAATTTGATGATCATTCTTATGGCGTAATTCAGCTTACTTTATGAAATTCATTAAATTCTTACTTGGATATGATAAAATCGAAAATTTCATGTGAGAGTAAAACTATGAAATGATAACAGAAATTTGAAACATTCCACTTATCGTACGAAGCGCTTTGGTGCGGTAAGTAGCGAGCGTCTCAGCGACGTAGGCACAAAAACATCATGAAGCATTTCGCGCCACTGCACTGACCACAGCTCAAAACGAGTCAACAGGCGACCCAGTGTGCGGTGCTGGCTCGACGCAACATAACGATGGAGTCACGGATCATTGCTGCCTCGATGCAACATACTGATAGAGTCACGGATCATTGATGCCTCGATGCAATATGATGATAGAGTCACTGATCATTGCTGCCTCGATGCAATATGATGATAGAGTCACGGACCATTGCTGCCTCGATGCAACATGATGATAGAGTCACGGACCATTGCTGCCTCGATGCAACATAACGATGGAGTCACGGATCATTGGTGCCTCGATGCAACATGATGATAGAGTCACGGATCGAATTAGATCTGACCTTCAAGCTGCGGCCGCTGATGCGTGATTGCAATCAGTGTTGGCTGTTCTAATTTTGAGTGGACTTCCTCATACAATTTTGTATCCGCTCATTGTGCAAACTTAACGAACGCTAGAGGAGGTCATAGTTGCAATTCTATGAACTTGTTCATTGGAAG
Source organism: Orchestia grillus (assembly GCA_014899125.1). Taxonomy (NCBI): domain Eukaryota; kingdom Metazoa; phylum Arthropoda; class Malacostraca; order Amphipoda; family Talitridae; genus Orchestia; species Orchestia grillus. The sequence goes on from VOMN01102049.1 coordinate 24,048, forward strand.
AGGTGGATATGAATGTGAAGGGGGAGCACAACTGGGTAGAGTTGAAATTTTGATGGCTGGTGAACACATTCTCAATTGTCGTGGCACATCGAGGTCTAGCTGCTGATAATAACCACCATTTTATCACCAGGAACGGTATCTCAGGAGAGTTTGAGGTATATCACCTTCTTAAGTAAAGAAAAAGCCTCTGTACAGGAAATGAACGAATACCGCGTAGCAACCAGGCAGTAAACATGCACCCTGACGCTGATAACACTGGTCTTCCTGACCACTCACTCGTACTGCTATTGTGTACCCTAAGAGAAGCCTGGCCAACAATAAATATTAGCAATAAACTTGAGACTTGATTTGGATGTTTCTTATTTCGTTCATAGTCTTTAGGATTAGAAGCATTGCCCTCGGAACTAAGAATTACTACGATTGTAAAAAAATAAGGTTTATTAAATGCGACCGCTGAGAACAGGCTGTCGCCATCACCACTCCGTCGATGACTTGAAACTTCTCTCTTCACATTTTATTATTGAAAATCTATTTGAATTTTTAATGTAATTCAGGCGAGGAGAAATCCTTATTCCTATAGGCGTCGTTGTTGAGGAATTCAAGGCATCTACATATAGTATTTTAAACATCTTCGTGTAGGCAGAAAACAGATTTTCTTTCATACATTGTTTATTGAAGACAAAGGACATTGGATTATTGACGATTTTTCTGTTAGCTTTTAAATTTTCCATCAAACCAAAAAATTTGAAAACTAATAGAAAAATCGCTGACAAACAAATTTCCTTGGTCGTCAGAATACTATGTAGAAAAGAAAATCTGTTTTGAATATATGTACAAGAAACGGAACCCTGTGGATCAACCTTCCAATTCAAAAATGGTCTCAAATATTGAAATAAATGACCTAATATGGTCGTATTCCCGATACGAGCAGCATGACTATGGCAAACATCTGATTGTGATACATTCATCATTAAATGTTCATGAGATTAATCCAAATATGCAGCTCAAAAAGGAACAGGGTTTTTATCGTCGCTATTCATGCCAAAACCAAAAGCTATGAATTGGTAAAGGAAAAATTTGAAAAAAATACCCAGAACGAGCATTGCTTTCTAAGAGCATAATTTTCCAAAGAGCACAAAATTCCAAAATGTCCGGCGCGCAAAATTGTGCTCTTAAATGCTCGTTCTGGGATTTTATTTTCAAATTTTTGCTTCCTCAAAATACCTAAAGGACAGGAATTTCTGTTCTTCACCACTAATATTTAAGAGCAAATTTAATTCTATGCCAATATTAACAAACAAGCCTCAGCAGAAAGTTATGAAATAACAATATTTAAATATTTTTATATGTCTTTTTCGTATTATTTACTACATTTGCAATACAAATCATTGTTTGTGCAATAATCCATCTATTAAATTCCACATTCTAATTTCTGTAATAAGTTTTCAATTAAGCCCTACTATGCTTGAGTTTCAAACACTCAAATGTAAGCAATTTTTTTAGGATTATCGTTATGTTTCATTTACCTGCTATGATACTTGCTACTATTAAGTTTCAGTAAATGATTAGCTCGATCGTCGGTAGAGATGAAGAGTAATTTAAGATAAACCCAAGCGAAAGAAATGTTTATCCTGAGAAAATACGTGCAGAGTCCGTAATGTATCATAACTATATTCGAATTGCTCAAATCTTAAATTTCTAATTTCACATTCTGGAATTATTCAAATTGAGACTGAGTTCTAGTCTTGCAGCTGTACCCTGCTGGGCATTAGAGCAGTTTTTCTCTAGTACTGATCTATATCACGCTAACTTTGATCACCTTGCAAGCGTTGCTTGTTATCATGTTATCTTATTTGTAACCGCGCGCACTCTTCAGCAATGATGATGGGCGATGTATCAGAACTCACCTCACAGTATTTCAAAAAGAGCTTTCAATCGTATCATGGATACGGTTGATTTGGACTGAAGTGAGAGTTATTTTCGTGGGCTTTGGATATTGGTTAGGAAATAAAGAAAAATCATAAGACACTCAAACGGGACTTTAAAATAGTAACTCAGCGGGTTATGGGTGGTCTAGTATACAGGGTGTCTAACGAAATTAAACCCATTAACAAAAACATTTAGGCGCCGAAGGAGATCGGTATCTAGGATTTATTTCTCACGTGAATCTTGAAACGATGCCAGTTTGATTCAAATTTTACACTGCTGTTGAATGTGGCTTTATTTATGTTGAATCCATTTTTTTGCACAAATGTCTGAATTTTCTCTAAATGCTTCTTGAACAATTTGAACATTTTCTGGTGTTCGTTCTGTTC
>VOMN01102053.1:0-26785 GCA_014899125.1 Orchestia grillus
AAATGAGCGTTATGCTATTTTAATACTCGGTCCCGGACGCACACGCGGTTGATGCATGAGAGACATCTCAAGTCTCAAATGTGACTTTCTAATGCAGAAAATCTATGTAAATTCTTTCGACTTGCGCGAGTCACGTTTACAAATAGCACCAATGATACGCCGTACCTGGTATTCCCCTTGAACGTCCTAGTTAGAGCCGCAGCAGCCGTGTGGACACAATCTTCAACCGTCTACTGAGGCAATGAGAAAGTATCGTAACGAGAGCAGATATCTGGATGTACACGTCGGGGCACTGGAAATGAAGTGCGACAAGGAGACTAGTCCTGAGCAAGCACAACGCAGGCGAACGACTGAGTCAACGAAGCCGATCACAGAGAACTTAAACAGCACTAAGCTTCGTTATCGGTCGTACGAGTTAAAGTGAAATTCATAAGTGCAAAATTCCGCGAATACTACAGAGCTCAGGTGATAAAATTAATGTGACGCTGGTCATGATAACACGATATCTCAGAAGTGCCCGGCTTACCGCTCGTATTTATCGGCGTGCGACTTTTTATAGAAAATCATGGCTTTCCTCTTACTTTATTCTTCGAACTTGTACTTAAGCATGGTCTTATCTGCCACCGTATCTAGAAATACGATAAAAACAGTCAACGGAGTCAAGTCTGGTTCCAAAAAAGCTAATCTGGCGCCGTGTAGGAAATGCCACTCACACATGCCTACTTTCCTGATGTATTCGCTTGTCACTGAGCAATGCACAGTCACTCCACTTAATCACCCTACGTAGAGTAACAAAAAATGGGGCGTAAATGAATCCGTAATAACTTGCATGACGCGCATTTCGAAAAACTCAGAAAGTATTCACTAGCATTCAACAGAACTGAGCGGAGCGGTTTAGGCGGCCAAGCCGTCTATGACACATGGTTCTCAAAAACTACCCACAAAAAGTGGATAATTTGTTTATCAGCAATTTCGATATACTTTAAAGAAAAATTATCACTGAAATTTCTTACAGTGGTTGTTAGCCCATTCGAGATTATCAGCAATGAGAAAAAACGAGGATCTTGCCCTATTTGTGAGAATTATCACTTATAGCTGATTACCTTCATTACTTTCTATCACACAACTTTCATCGTCAATAAAACTGGCTGTCAAGTTACCATTAAGAAAAAAATAAATGATTATCATCATTATTATAAAGAGTGTAAATAAACGTCCTCAAAATACTAACACAGTTTCTCACCTCTTTGAATGCTATGCCCATGAGTGGAAATTTCCTCTACAGAAAAGACCCTAACTTTAAATGTATGAACAGCTGATTCTGTCACCACCAGTCAGCCACACCGATAGTCAAAACGCGACTGCTTCATACACCACTTGTACAGCGACTGATATACAAAAATCACTTCACGTTTCTCACTGACTAAATTTTCCTCGAGAACCAACGTGCGCCAGCCATAGTTGTCGTACAATCAACTCGCTGCCGAAGACCACGTTACAAGAACAGTGAGCATCGTGCTTCAGCCAGCGAACGTTTCTATGAATTAGCCGTGGTGCCAAACGTTGATGGAACATATAACTTAGCCGTCGTCGCGGCACACTTTCTGAGACTTCTACAGCTAATCTTAAATGAGATTGAGAAATCAATATGCCTAATGATATTTCAGGACACGGAACCAAATTTCCGCCAAGGAAGCAAATAACTGCTACCTCTGAGGATAGATTTGGCACATTTTTCTCTGTGGATAGCTTCACATTTCTGGGAATATGTGAAATTCCTGAGAGATGTGCTAGTTATAAAGTTAACGATCGTAACCAACAAGGCTTTAGAGAAAGTCTCCAGAACCCAGAGATAAAATAAATGCAAATGATATTTGTATTTCCAGTTTGGTCAATATTTTAATATGTAGGAAACATTATTTTAGGTAACATACCTAAAGGTCCCAGGTATTTTTTGACAGCACGTCCTGAGCGAGCACGACGTCCCTGATGGGTTATAAACAATAGTTTGTACTAAATGCGTAAAAATCCCGTCGCGATAACTTGATTCGATATAATAACAACATGGATATCATATCAAAAGTGGACTCGTTAATTAAATTACAGGAGCGGCTCCGACATATGTCTTCTCACACCTGAGTTGTAGGCAGCGATTGACGACGATATCGCTGAGAAAGTGGTAGGCTAGTAGGGCGAGGATGATGAATTTTTCCCTAAAACGGCTCCAAATAATACCAAAAAAATACCCCGGGGTGGGACGGACCTCGAGAGGTTCGTAAGTACCGAGCTTCTGAGAAGCAATTAAGGAGCGATGATGGTACAGAGCGTACGCCCATCTGTTAACATGTCAACTCAAGCGAAAAAAACGTATTCTCGTACGAGAAAGCCGTTGACATGAGGTTGTCAAGTCACGTGGCTGTTGTCCGAATGAGGTAGGCACGACACTCGCACCAAAGAGGCATTCTCCTGAAAATGAGTTCAACTGAAACTGTGCGTCTGAAATAGTTACATTAGATTTTTTCCACTGAAGTAACAAAACTGATCAACATACGACATGTCGGACAAATTCTAAGAAGTAAAAAGGTATGTGCCTAATGAACGTTTGCATAAAACAAACACGACTAAAATAATGACGCACTGATATTTTTACTAAGAAGCTACTGACAACATTCACGGTTCGTAGGCAGCATGTGCCGGAATGTCATCGGAAAAAATCGAAAGCATTTCGGGCAACTGAATCAGACGAAGTGCATAATATTAAAACCTACACGCAGGTTCCATCATTCCGTGAGGCTTTCATCACGCAAATGAACTTGCATGAGCAAACGTCGCAATTCGAGTTTCATGATTTTGCGTTCTTATGAATTCTGAGTAAAAAATGTCGGAGATTTTCAAGCGAGCTCCAAGGCATCAGGCACGAAGCGTTTGCCACTGAAAAAATGAATTGCGAATCTGGGTAGAGTAAATTAAAAGTACCAACTATATCTCTTAACAATGGTCTTAACATATGTTCTGACACATTAGAGACGGAGATGTAAATGGAGCCAATGTACGGTATAGGAAAATGAGGTTAAGCAAACAATTGATCACTGGAGACAAACTACTCAGCCCCAGGGAATGATACTACTTCTAAACACAAATGATAATATTCAAAATACTTTTCATTTTGTAATATAATAATAGTTAACATAGGTATGCGTGTACTTTCAGCCTCAGGTGAGGATGTACCTCAAATCCCCTCACTTTCTTTCTAATTTCTTGTCCAGACGTTTCTGAACTTCATGTTCAGCGAATCTCGTTTACTTCGAGGTCTTTTTGCCACAAGACACGTAATTTGTGCAGTCATGTTGACAGAATTGAGCAAATCGATTCGTGCCTCAAGATTCACAACGATAAGACAAGAAATAATGAGCAAGCCTTCAAAGTTAACAAACGTCAGCCAACAACATTACTTTCGAGCTCTAATTTTAAAATCCCAAAGTTTAGACGTTAGCGTACTAAGGTTAGACCAGCGTTTCGTAGTGGTGACGAGCGATGACAAGAACCGCCTTCACGGATGTGCTGAAAGAAGTACCTGAAATGTGTGAACTGTGCCTAAGTGACAGCTCGGTGACATGAGCTCAGACTTCAAATATCATTCTAGCAATTTGAGAATGACCAATTGCTTTTATAAATACATATACAAAATAACATGCATCAATGTCATATCGAAGTCGACATTGAGAAGCATACTGCAAACGACTGAGGGATTCTCACGCGAAATCTGAGAAATCACTAAAATTGTGTAACGATAACCACGAAGAGGTGGGTGCGTTAGAAGGTGTCAGCAACTCTAGATAGTGTCATGATTTGGTTCGTAGAATACATCTTGATATTAATAAGATCGCCTCCCACCATAATTTGCTTCCACCTTACAACAACATCCATAATTGCAATCCCAAAATGCATCCCCGAAAGAGCAACTGGTCACGCAGAGACCACCAGTTACGACCGCATAAAAAAGCGCACGCTGTGGACAATTCGGTAAAATCAATGAAGAGTCACCTTGGCCTCAATAGCACGGTACCAAGAAGACTTGACACGACAGCTAAAACGGGACCGCCGACGCCTGTTCACAGAGGGACGCTGATATTCTTCACAGAATGCCAGCGGTTCACGACACTATCGAGACATTGCTGCGCAACCACCAGCAATTTGCGAGCTTCCCCTCGCCGGGACGTCATCAAATATTTCTCTACACCAGCCAAGACAGACGAGTCGATTGAGCAATTATTCTTTTACGAATTTTCAGTTCTTGATTTTATGAGGAAGAATATTTTTCATACTTCAATTAATCATAACAAACAAGTGCAATGAAAACATAAATCTGAATCGAGAATTATAGAATAAAAACGAATTTAAGCACAGACCTGAGATATAATAAAGGAGTGTCTATAAACGAAAAACGAGAAAGAAGTGTCTAACTTTTTCGCCGGATCATTTAATATTGTGAATAATTTTTGTCACACAAGCATTTATATTAATTATTTTACAAATTTATCGATGAGGTGGCAATAAAGTTGAGACTAGGAGGAAACAATGCATTGCAGCACCGGGCCGACGCAGCAGTGATCATAACAAAACATTAGTTAAATAAAGTGACTTATTACTATGAACTAGCAATACTTAAACAAATAAAACCTAAATATGACTTCTGATTGCGTTCTGTTTAGACAGACTTCGTTAAGAAAGTAAACAGACATTTCCTTGAAACTAAATCGGGTAACGTTCATTTTTCACTAGATCACTATTTACATAAATACATATAGGTAAAATGGACATGACTTTTACAAAGTCAACCAGGGCACGCAAACTAGGAAGTTAGTTTGACGCAGTCCCAGACTAGTCAACTTGACGCAGGAAGTTAATATGAAGTTAATTTAACTGCAACTAGTGTTGAAGAACGTATTTTTTTATTCAACATATTTTTCAAAATCCTGGGTTGAACGTTGTGCACGGCACCTAAATTATAACATTAGCGGTCTTATTCTAATCTGTATTCCAATTTGAGTTCTTGGATCATTTGAAGCTTTAACTTTCACGCAAGTTTTGTCCAATTAAAGACGTACGACCAGTCAAAGGAAAACTATCCAGAACGAAAGGCATTCCACGAATTCGCGGGACAGCTTCTACACCACCAATTTTTGCTCTGAAAAGTAAGTTTGAAAGAGCGAGAAAGTGCATCAGACTTCCATAAATAACAATATCCCATAAACAAGAAGGCGATCGTTAGAATGTTTAACTCTAGGTTCCGATGCACGACACAAAGTTGGACCTGCACTGTCATCATGGGCACGGCCACGTGAATCACGCACCTGGGTGCGCGAGGGAACACAGCAGCCCTCCTCAGCGGGCCACGACTGATGAGCAATGCGGTATGGTAAATTAATCCTCCATTAATGAAGAGGTACTAATTACTAGTTCAAATACGGTCTACTCAAGCGAAGGATGAACAAATTATGGAACATGAAACGGAGAAAAAAATATATAAAACTACGAGCATATTGGAATCTACAAGAATACGCAAAGCATTTCAAACAAAAAGACTGAACAGTTAAAATACTTCATCAATTCGCTTAAAAATTTTCTGTTCAGTAAATTATAGAAAAAATTCGCTCATCGATGGAGTAAAACCTTCAGAAAAAATCAACGATTTAAATTAAAGGCGAAGTATTTATGATCGAACTCTAACGCAGGTCTCGAATGCAGTTACGTATTCCTGGTGCCCGCTAGACTTGTGCGAGCTGAGCGAGGCCGGCACAGAAAACGACCTCTTAAAGATAAAAAAATCGCGCTAAGAAGATCCCCAGGGTAATGAGCATGTCAAGAACTTGGTACGAGCGGTAACAAACATAACTCAGGTCGACATTGCTGACCATCTACGCAGATATTTGAAGCAAAAAACCGCGTCTCGCAGTAAGTCAGAGCGACTCTGCGCAGCGATCGAGGCACATTATTATCAGACGAGGCCTCGAGACGGGCACATGGTCAGTTAGCGAAGAGCACAAGCGTTGTCTCCGAGATGCGTAACTGGCAGTTGCAACATAGAATCTTCTGAAAAGTAACTGCCAATTATACCGAAGGTATATGTAGCGGTTGTATATCAGTAGAAGCAACGTTGCAGCCAGGATATAACTACAAAACAGAGCAGTAGGCATGGTATAGACCGATATAAAAAAGTTGCACTTTAAGATATAAGTGAAATATAACCGGCAGTTCTGAGGAGAGCTATGCTTTCAAACAATCTTCCTAGACACAAAAGAAGAACAGTAATAAGCTAGTAGTAAAATGTATTCAATTCTTTGAAATTCAAAACTACTTTGCGTTTGACTTGTATGAAAAAGGTCTAGGGAAATGGAAGTGTAGGCATGCGATGTTGAATTGTAATTTTCGGAGTTTATACAATAGTGGAATAATCACATAAAATTTTTATATAGAAGCAAGAAATCGATAATCATCATGACTACTTATACTTCGCTCACATTGCAATCGTGATAAATAAAACAAATCAGTTAGAATGCGAGCAAACGCGTCATTGCATTATCTTTGCCTTTTATCGACCATTTCCATAGGTTATTTTCGAGACATCTTCGCCGAAATATCAACTTCAACATTTTTCTTGGTTACAATTGTGTAAACTGCTAAGCCGCACCAACAGCTTCGCAGGACTCAGTGCTAACCGCAATAAAAACCTCAGAGAACACAGTGGTGTAACCACACCAAAAACCTCACAGAACACAGTGGTGTAACCGCACTAAAAACCTCAGAGAACACAGTGGTGTAACCATACCAAAAACCTCAATGAAGAAACAATCAAAAATGAAAAAAAATGAACCTGTATAACGAAACCAGTCTCAAAAAACTGGATCAACTTCATCTAAAGCTGAGCTAAAATCACGAAAAAAGTATGCCAGCACTTGAGGCAGGAGAAAAGATGGACAAAATGCACACTAAAGTGAACGTATGTGTCGATCAAGACACATCAATGCCACGGATTATGGAGTTAGAGGCACTATGGAGTTTCGATGTGTCTCAAATAGCCGATAAATACTTGTCCAGTATTGTGAGAGTTAAAAATACTGTAACTTGTCTGTGTGGTGTATTACAATTCGCTCATCCCTGCCAGCATACGCAATCCTGTTATACATACGCACGAGAAAGAAAGTACGAGTTACGTTGGAGACTAGAACTTAACGCAAGCTAAGTACCAGAATTACAAGGCGAACGGAGAATGTTATAATTCCACCTGATCATTGATGGCAAGATTGCTCGCGGAAAATGACAACTTTTCTCAAAAGTAGTGAAATGGATGTACAGCTTCAAAAACTAAATACTATCTTTACAGAATGCTCAGCACCAGAGTAAGAGGCTCATGAAATCCAATAGGCCCACAAAAATAAAACATGGGCGTACGAATTTGATGATTTTGATTAGAACAGAAATCGAACAATCGATGCGGCCTTCGTCTACACCAGAATAACTGAGAAATGCAACGAGACCAATTGTGATGTAGCGAGCAGCTGCAGCGCACCACCTGCCCACATGACAACACAGATCTTACACACCCAAGTCCGTTAAACCACATCACAAAGCTATACCTCAACTGCAACTAAAGACTGTAATACTCTAAAATTATGGCGCTGCCTTAACCTCAAGGAGAACAACCGCATCACAAAGCTATACCTAACTGCAGATATAAAGTAAAGACTGTATTACAAGCTGTTGAATAATGTTGCTGGCTTGACTTCAAGAAGAACAAGCTTAGCTAAATTTAAAGTAAAAAAATAGAAGAATACTGGACGGCTCCTGTGCTTGAATACAGCTTTGTTCCCATTCGTAATGACATTGCAGGACGCAGTAACAATGCGCAGGGTGCAGTAGTGCGAGAATCAGGGCGTTCAGCACGCGATTAGATTCCAAGAACTTCCACCCATCGCTATTTCTGTGAAAATCAAAGTCGAAGCTGCAGCACGCTGCAATTATGCAGTAGTATTATGCATGATAAAGCTTGCTATCAAACTCCAGTCCTGAGCTTCAGAGGGAGCTATAGAGCGCTTACGTCCGCAGTTGCGTTGGACTTTCAGCTCTGTGGACAGTTACGACTTATTTTGCGGTTCAGTCGCACTGCGAAACACGAAGCAAATATTTTTTGTCACATCGCATGGCGTAACGGCTCAACCACACGTGACGAGGCGCCTCTCACGTAGCCTTCGACACCGCGAATGAGTATTACCTTCACTAAAATTATCGTTCCTCACACAATGAACCCATTAAAAATCACGGATTGTAGATCCAGCAATGAATATGAGTTCGTGATTAATCTGCTTGTTAAACAAGCGTACAGAAGCTTCCCACACTGAACTGACAAAACACTGTGCATTCCAATGTCACCGCGCCAGCGTTTCCTAAACATTTCCAGTACGTGACCAGTTTTAGTAGTACTAGACCTATCATAGTCCCGAAATTTAAAAGCCTTTTGAAAATGACTAATTTTCACTGGTGCAGATAAATTTTTAACATTGATCACAGCAAGCAGAGAGTAAAGTACACACCGTTGGACCTTCCACGAACCTTAAAAAAAGGCTCATGACTCTTTGGAGGTCATAGCCCGCAGTTTGGGAATCCCTGCACTTAGCTTTTGATTACATGAAAAATTATTATTCCTCTTAAATATAATTTATACTTCTTTTAAGGACACATTGATCCTTGCCCAAAACGATACTCCACTGAGCCTTTACTTTACCTCGACGTTTACTTTATTTCGGCTCTACATATATTTGAGACTACGATAAAAGAGTCGAATTGATATCAACCCTCGACGAGATCGATTCCCTACTGATAGCAAATAAAGAACCGCACCCAATACCTTCAGAGGATCGATGGTGGTCTTGAAACCCATGATGTTATATCTATAAATCAGTTCAGGATCTAAACTCTACATGGCTTGCCTTAGAAAATAAATTGCAAGGGCACTGAAAATTTAAAATCGAATCGCAAAATTATCCATTTACAATGAATACTACTAAAACACGCTCACTTCTACAGGCCATCAGCAGCTGCTTCAAAAAGCATTGTACGTTGAGTTGAAGAGCATCTACCGGTCGTTGAACTTGGACTGAGGGTGCCATCTGCAACACCTCGGCGCGACTACAACCCTTCAACTCGAACGCTCGACACAAGCGCCAGCAGGTCCCTAACGTGCAATATAAAGTCATAGATCAAGTAACCTGCACCAGGACGCCTTCCCAGCGCTGTCGCCGCATCCGTTCGCCGTCTGTCAAGTGAACGGCTGCTGTCGCACTGGCGAATGTAATCGATTGTGTTCACATGGGCAAACGTTGGGGGAAAACCGAATTGTATCTTGGTGACTGTAACATTGCTACTTTGTCTTCTAAAGAACTACACTCAACTTGAAAAATATATCTAGGAAACTGTAACTCTGCAAATTCTCTCCAAGAACTGTAGCTTGGCTCACTGTCTTCGCAACGATTTTTTGACAGAGACACTCTCAGACAAGAATGGATGTCCAGACATGTTAAACCGCTAAAAAAACATATAAGATGCAAAACATGCAACTTACATTTTGTAACATAAACCATTCCAGGGTTGTTCAGGACCATTCTCTCCTACTGAAAACGCAACCTTCCTTCGACGCCGAAGCGCGCAACCGCAGCAACTCTGTGACGGTGTCAACGCAACAGCGTGGCGGCGTCCGTCCTTCTCTGTGTTCGTCTAATGAGGACGTCTGACAGCAGCTGTGTATTTTTCGCAGAACGCAAGACAACGCTGTCTCTTCCAGGAATCGTTTCACAAAACACCGAGCGAGGCTGGGGCTCACTAGAACGCTGTACAGCAGGACGTCTCGCAGAGGACCGCCGCATGCCCGCGACAAGGGATCGGAGTCTTCGTACACTGCAATTTCGTGCGGAAAAAAATAACAACATCACTAAAAAAATTACGCAACAATTTTCAAGTGCTTGTAGGCAAAGCTCTACATATGAATATTGCGTTGTGAATCTCGAACTTCAGAAAGTGTCTCAGACTCGTCGTGCAATTTGAGTTACACGGAGAAAATATTAAAGTTGGTGTCGTTTCCAATTAAAACAATGAGTTCAATGAAAAAAAAAAGATGAAAGGAAATGATCAGTCACTCGTGGAGTGTAACCGATACCACAAAATGCAATGAACATTTCGAGCAGTCATACGAGCCGACTCGACAGAAAAAAATTAGAAGAGCGAGAGTGATGTAAAAAGAACTCACACTGAGGAGGGAGACATTTTTTACAGGGAGAAGCACACCTGTTTAATGAACGCCCTACAACTTTCCAGAGTGCAACGTTCAAAATTAATTTTATCATTGATATCAGAGAGCCGAGAAAGAATAGAACAAAAATAAGTGGCAAGGCTCCTTACCTATGCCAGACGCATGCAGTAGCGCCTCTGCAGAAGCGTGTAATCAAGCGAGCGAGATTCCTTCGAGTGCACTAATTGATTGCACGATTTCTCCACTCAACAAAGACAGCGCATCCTGTACGCCCGATATTTGGTTCATGAATAAGACGACGAGCGCACACAATACGAGCAATAAAACGTGAATACTTAATCATGACTTCCATTGCATCATCTTTCACTCCAGTCACCCTTCTGCTCAGTCAAAATCAATCAATTGGCAAATGAGAATTTAACGAAGCTTGCAGTAAGAAACAATTAATATGGAGTAATAAGGAATTATCGAGGACTGCTATGAGGCTTTCCTTATATTTAGTTTACTTTAAGACTAAGCATAGGATAATACAGAGCCTCAAGCGAAAGTTCTCGACGTACTTGATCTCCGTAGCAAGTCTCGCTACGGAAGGCAGTAAACTTTTAGGGGACATTTACAAGGCCCTCGACCAGTGCCCAGAATCCACTCAATCTCTCACACAAGTTTCCCTGAACGGCAAACAACTTCCAACTTGAAAGAATTTATCAAACTTGGCGCAGGAGGAAAAGAACGGCGCGCAGGCAACCGGCAGCCATGGCAGGCGAGACACAGAAATGCAAGACGAAGAAAATCGTCGAGGCACACCACGGAGGGTTACATTCGCCGCCCAGTACCGCCGCCCTGCTCAGCGTCACTCCCTCGCCTTACTTTACACGTTTACAATAAATATAAACAAGAACAAATAATATACTTCACGATTGAAAAATATATCAAATACGAGCGAGTAGAGATGAAGAGCAAAAAAGCAAGAACTTAGTCGAACAAAATTGAGAAAACAAATATCGATACTGAAACCATCGATTGAAAATGAATCAGCAGTCTTTCACGATTAGAAAATATTACGGCCATAATAAAGCCCGCACAACATTATTCACAGCTTTGTCATTGAAATTACGTTTTCTTATTTAAAATCTATAAGTCAACGACGAACTTATTTTTTATTTTATTGAACCAAACGTAAGATCCGACCGCACATATGGGCAACCAAATTAGACATTGCAACAGTGGCCAATTGGAACAGGGCCGTAAATGAGTTGAGTAGAGCACTAAATGAGTTGAGTAGAGTAGTCTATGAGTTGAGTAGAGCAGTAAAGGAGTTGAGTAGAGCAGTAAATGAATTAAGTAGAGCACTAAATGAGTTGAGTAGAGCAGTAAATAAGTTGAGTAGAGCACTAAATGAGTTGAGTAGAGCAGTCTATGAATTAAGTAGAGCACTAAATGAGTTGAGTAGAGCAGGTAATGCATGGCTGCCGCGAGCAGTGATCGATGAATAGTAAGGCATGACCCAAAGCAAGCGGCATGAGCACCACAGCAGGCCCGTTACTAGGGTAACGAGCTACGTCTCGAACTGAGAACTACCAAAAAATGACTTGAGGAAGAAAATACGAAGTTTGGATGGCCCATACGGAGGCAAGCCACAACGAGTCCGCACCAACAACGTAATAAAACTACCACAAAGAGAAACCGAATTACACGAGCGATCCAATGGTACCACTCGTATTAGTGTGTTACTTACCCACCGCTACTGTACGAACGGTTTGTATGAACTAAAATAGAGCGAGAATTTGCGTTCAATTATTCGCATGAGCTTGTAAAACACAGAATATCAAAGTTACGAATAATACGATTTTATTAGTCCTTCCAGTCTTAACATAAATATCACCACCAACAAAAAACGACATTCAAAGAAAGTTAGTGAGATGCTCACTGCACCAGCTGACACGTAAGCTCTGAAGCGATTCTGAAACGCAGGCTTGTCTCTCTATGTAAGTCGTAATGGCTTGTTTTCACTTACGAATAACTCTGTAACCTTTAACCTTTTCATAATTGGAGCCACAAAATCTAACTCCAGTCATTTTTAGCTTGACATATCAAAATTATTACATATTTTGTCAAGGGTTTACATTATATTTTATTCACGTCAGTTGAAATCAACTTATTAATTAATCAGCTATGCTTCTTAACTCAATAAAGTTGCATCAAATGCGGGCCACCCAATACTCTCCATGAGCATCGGAGCAGATTAGCTCTCAGCGAAATTTAAAATCGAAAGAACCATGTTGCAAGTTCTTAGTGTGGAGTTAAAGGTACCTTCTGCAAATTTCCTCATTCGAGTCGCTTTTAACAGTTGTGTCGCGGATGTTGAGACGAAGACTGCAAGAATATTCGAGACATACACGTTTGCTTCTGAAGTAACCTCAATGTCCAACATAAAAAAATCAATCATCACTTGTGAACGAATAACATTTCAAGAGTACCTCAGCAGCTACCAGCAACATTAACAGGAAGTCCACAGAAAACCATTACCTAAAGCCACACCTTTAAAAAGTTCAGCAATTGAACGATTCAAATCCATTACCTAAAGCCACAACTTTAAAAAGTTCAGCAATTGAACGATTCAAATCGAAAGGACATTCGATGACGATAGCCACGCCCAAGCACCGCCGACTGCCACGACCCCAAGTCAAACCTAAGGCTCACGAGCACAAAATTTCGCTCCATTTAGCGGAAGCTCTGAGCCTCTGAAAATAGCACGGCGGCTCGTGAGCAGGGCTCAAGAAACGAGAAAACATCGACCGGAGGCGCAGCAGCAACGCATTGCTTCCTCGAAAAGACAAACTGGGGTCTCCCAGAAATCGATTAAGCTCTACGAGCCGGTGACTTAGAGCACGGCCAGCTGCACGTCATCGCCGCCGTGACGTACCGCCACCACAAGCCCAGGTAGGGAACGTCCCTGGAACGTCATGAACTGGGTGACGTCGACACGAACATCCACGGAACGTCATGAACTGTGTGACGTGGCAGAGCTTCACTACCTGTCATGGGTCATTGACGCGGCCAATTCAAGTTGTCTAGCGCCGGGCACAACACATCTGCAGGGGCTCCTACGGCCACATCCTCGATATTTTGCTCATTTTCCCAACGGCACTTCTACAGCCGTGCCTATCTGACACGCTTCTAGAAACGGGAGAACCCACAAGAAGTTGGTCTCAGTCAGTCGTGTCCAGCGTGAGGAAGCAGTTCATGTGTTATTTTGAATAACAAGGGTACAATTATAGCGCTACTGTGATAGTGTATTATAGCGCTACTGTAATTTCTTCTTTAGTAACGACGTCTACAGCAGCTCATTACGTTTAGCTATTAGCTATGTCAGTCACAATTTAATAATCTATAAAGACATCATTATGATCCGTTTTCTCTCGCGCTAGTGTTTAAGTTTCAACGGGAGAAACGCAGGTTCAATAAATAAAGCAAATGCAACTAACATACATAGATTAGTATAATCGCATCAACGAAAGAATTCACCACCAAACATAAAAATCATATCTCAGCACGTGGTAGACACTCAAACTCAGTGATGAACGAAGTCTATGTAGGAAAATCAGAGAAGACGGAAAATCCATACTCAAGCACCTAACGGACTCTAAAGGAATCCTAAGGTGAAGAACATGGAGGAAAATCCTCCTGCTAGAGAGCCAGAGGCGGCGGGTACGCCCAGCCTAGCGGGTGACGTAAGCGTGAGACGAGGATCTCCACAAGAAAAATTTATGCGCTGAGAAGGTCGACCGCATCCTGGATACGGGGCTCCGAATCTTCAGTGTGAGGGGAATGTCCAAAAATTGAGAGGCGGTGCGCCCATGACGAGAAGAATGCCTCACTTCCGTTGCATTTCGTTTTATGCATTACACGTCAGGAAAATGGTTTTTGTGTCATGGAAACTCAACCTAAAACAAATTTGAATAAGTTGATCATGAAAGTCTAAACGAATGATATAATGAGCCCCATAACGCCTAAATAGAACCGTTAGATTCATCTGCACCTTCACTAACATGACGCGCGTATTCATATCGCCAAGTTCACTTTACTGAGCGTTTTGTGTCAGTAACTGATTCATACCACCTGGTCCGTTTCTAAGAATACAAGGTAATTAGCTAACCATTCCCACGGTAAAACATTTAATTGCACCCGGAACGCATAACAACCCATGCAACTATGAATAAATAGGTATCAATATCAGGTTCCGCTAAATAGAACTGTACATACAGCATAGGACACGTTCTCTTACATCACTTGTGAGATATAAAACTTTGCAGTTAGAAAGCGATTTGATTTCTCTATAAACGTGTTTCAATTGAATGATAATCGTACGATATAGCGGCTTCTCGAATCTTTCCGCAGCACCGAGTCGCTGATTGGTGCACGCGTTGCCAGTTTCGCAGTACTGCGGGGGTTGGAAGAGAGCTGTCCAGGAGGTGGGGAGGGGGAGTGGAGGTGGAATAACGAGTTGGTGCTTAGGGATTTGAAGGGGAAATGAACGTAGCCTCACTTCACTTTAGCTTCTTCTTCCGCGAAATGATAGATGGAGCCATTTGAAGTAAGATCAACGGTTTCTCGGCAAGCCTTTCGCGCGATGAAGAGGGTTTCTTCCAACGTCAGACCAAAAGTGGGCCGTGAGTCGGAGCATCGATCACGCGTAAAAGGCGCACCGGCGTGCAAAGATATTAATGGCTTATTGTCACTTGAGAATTGGGGAACTCAAGAGCGAATATGTTAAAAGCAGGCAGCGACCTCGTGTTCCAACAGACAGCTATCGTACGATACAAAGTATTCCTGTTCACATGTTCAACGTCTTCGAAAATTTGCAGCTTCGAACACATAATATGTATACACGCAAAATAATGGGCTAGAAAATAATTAGTTGTCAATTACGACACATACGTGGATTAAACGACTCGATTTGCACGGTACACCTAAATTATTTGGGCCATTAAATTGGACATCGATTTACCATACCAGTCGATGGTCAAAGTCAAATGAACACGAACGCTCCTTAATCAGTTCTTACAAATAGAAAAAATAAGGTACAAAAATCTCCGAACTACATCCCTGATGATGATGACTACAATTAAAAAAATGAGCGATATCTATGTGGAATCAGTAGAATGTATGTGTTCTGAAGTAAAACTCTTGCAAAGAAAAAAGAAAGTATACGCGTACGAAACAATTTCACTTCACGCATCCCCTCAAAATGGCATCACTTGGGCTCGCGCTAGTGTTTAGCACTAACTAGTACGCGCACCTTCAAGGACCTGAGTATACCGTCTTGCTGAACGGATCAGTTTGAGAGTAGCGGCAGCGAGCCCACTAGTTGAGTAGGCAGAGTTATATATCTGCTGATTACAAATTGCTAAGCGTCTCTTGTAAAAATCGGACGAATTTCACAACAGAAACATGATTACACAGGATAACTCTTCATCTTACCCAATACTTTTCCAGAGCATTGAATTCTAAGTTCACAAACAAATGCTTGCACTATCGTACTCTTTCCTCGCTAGTGCTTGAAATAATAGAAATATCAAAAGGTACATTGCACATATTTTGACAATGATGGTTAGCGAATAGAATTGTGTTACATTATACTATTTTATGTTATATCGTTTCAAGTTATCTCACCTTGACTGAAGCGTCCGATTCACAGTTCCAGCAAATGAAATCGAAAGTAGAGGTCTTCACAAGAAGCGTGTCCGACGGACTTCACCAAGTTGCACTTCGTAAATTTTAGCACCAAATTCAAGTTGGACCAAAACTTCTCCAAATGATTCCTTCTTCTCGCCTTTCCTTTCGCTTGCGGCAGCAACGCGTACGCTTGATATTAGTCACCAACATGCACAGAACTAATATGGAAGACCAGAACACTTTATGGCGCAGTTAATCCTACAACAATACAGCTTCATTGCTAGTCAACCGACGTAGCAAATCAGGAAGCACAAGTCGAATATGAAGGATTTCCCAAACGTGCACAGCCAGGAATCCTCTCACGATCCTTTCAACTTATCACACCATAACATTTAATTTTATTCGGTCTAAAAATTCTCTTCTAAAAGTCAGCACTACTTTCTGTACGTAGAATCAGGTTCGCACATGAGTTCTAAAATCGTCGCGTGAGCTGCGACAATGTCCATCGTCGAGTTAAGACGAGCGAGGCATTCACCCACACTCGCTGGGCTCTCAGTTACACTGAAGTAGCACCGCCACCGCTAGCACAACTCTCGCTCGCCCCTCACTTCCCGAAAATACTCCTGAGGTTATCGTACGTCTGGCAAATTGCACGCCGCTAACCAGAAATATCTGCGCTCCTAGATAGCGCAACCTTGAGCTCTTTCCGTTGCATTGAAACGAAGGTGTTATTTATAGCTTTCGTAAAGTGTCTCAAAGCGTATTCAAAGGCCAAGTTGATATCAGGTGCGCTTCGTGAGGAACCATGAATGCTGCTTGAGTTCTTCTCTTTACGTCGAGTTACAAACGAGTTCAAACATGCTCAAAAAGTTGCGACACCTCCAGTTGATTTCTATCCAAGTTACCGAATCTAAAACTCATTCAATCCTAACTGCTAATAAATGATAATTCTTCGGAATTTTTTCTAAGGGAGTAATAATTAATCCTTCTCTGGAAGCTTATTAATAGTCCTCATTTGTTCGTGAAGTAAACAGTTGAAGAAACAGATCGAAACATTTGCTAGTGCTGTCGGCAATTGTAGCTGGTGTTAATTCGAATGAACTAAGAGATTTCTTACAGCAATTCAGTTAATTTATCTTAAATTCGAACCCGGGAACCCATTTTAAATGGAAAAGAAAATCTTCCTACATTACAGGGTCCATTCGTAGGCGTCAAATTTTGACGATGCAAGCGTAACTTCGCTCACTGAACTGCGCTAGCGGCATCATCGCGGTTGACCCATTTTGAAATTATACAGCCGCCGAAGCAAATACCGGGTGTGCCACAAAAAAGTCTATAGTACTTTGACTTGATATGATTCGAAAGTTATCATTCAGGTTTCAAGTTTATTAAAACTTAGATCAACCTCTTGTCTATCAATGTTCGTACTTTTGTTGACTTTTCTCGTACGGTATTAATGCACTGATGTTTTCACTGTAGACCACCTAAAATGTGTTTGCCCAATGGTGATAAAATTATTTAAAATGTTCAAAGGAAACTTCAAGAAAATACCTACTTAACTATATGTCCACGTGAAAATTTTATTGCTAAAGTATCATTTGAACATTTTCGTCATTTTTTTCAGTTCTCGAAGTCATCCTCCTCCCAAAACGGTCTTTGTTTAGATTCACACTCGTTCCTTCCTCGCACTTCCGGACATGTGGCCATAGGGCAGCTTGCTTAGTGAACGAACACCTTTGTGGAAAGCGGTCGGTGAATAAATCTTGCACTTGATACTTCCAGTTCTGGATAAATTGGTAACTACAAACACTCGCTGCTCTGGTGTTAACTGCATAAATAAAGGACAATTTGTGACAAAATTGAAGCAGATTGATCACGAAGAAATCTTTAACATCTTGTAAAATCTTATCAATCTGTGTGATATCCTGGATACTTGAAGAAGTGTTTCATCTCTAGCTTTCTATTATTACCTATTTTCTAGTCACTTAAATCATTTTGTTTCCTGTTAATATTAAATAATTTCAACAACCAGACGCAAACACATTTCAGGTAGTTTCCACTGAAAATATCAGTGAATTAATGCCGTACAGGGAAATTTAATACTGAAAGTCAAAAAATTGTTCTAAAAACGAATTTGTACAGACCTGGAATATGGAAAACGCTTTTCGAGTTATATCAAATCAAAGTACAATATACTTTTTCGTGGGACATCCTGTACAATGTCGTACGCGCATCACAATAATCGAAGATTTCTTCAAAGGCTTCTCAACACAATAAAATGAGATTTCCACTATACTTTTGAATAGATACATAAAATTGTCGCCTCGAAGTGTAGCAATATTTGAAATGCAGTTAGATTACTTAATTTCTTCAGATTAGAACTATTTTACAGTAGTTAAGGATATCACAATAGCTCGATGCGAACATTCTTACTCTTCACAGTATGGATGCTTTATGCCAATACTCATTTTCAAATACGTTGGAAAACTCAATGAGGTAACCAATGTGTCATACTGTCCATATGCACACAGCGATGTGATAAAATTTATTTTCTAAATAAAAGAGGCCCCAGGAAATTGAAATTATTTCGTAAGAAAATTCATTTATCGACCTCAACGTCAATGGCAGTAGTGATGACGCGTTCAACAAGGCAAGAGAGATGCCGACCTCAGTGTGACACGCAATGGAAACAACAACAACAACTGTTGTGCGAGCTGGAAAAGCCAGTCGGACTTTTTCCGCTAGCGCCGAGGCCTGTGAGTCTGACTTACATGTAAGCATGCTTGCGAGATGAGTACTTTCCACAAAAAAAAACTTCGATTTTTTTTGGCACAACCTATACACACCTGCATGTCCCCTAGTAAATTCGTACTCTGACTATACTTTTTTGCACTGTATTTACACCTGTATATACCATAAAAAACTCGTATTCTAACTACACTTTTGCACTACATGAGTACCTGAATATCCCAGTGCCACCTCATATCCTGAATGCACTTTTTTGCACTAAATACACACTTACATCTCCCATAGCAAATTCTATTCTACTTATTACACTTTCCAAATGAACGTAAAGACATTGAGTGAGTAAAGACCTCTTGGTATATTTCATATCACAATAACAAACTCATTAGCAATGAGAAGCAACCTAACCTACCACCGTTTAATTACTAATTAACCGAAGTTCATTACACCCTGAGTCGTCTCCTCAGCCGTGCTCCATTTGATGGTCTTCTGTGGTTCTTTTTCTAAAACAACTACAACTATGAAAAACTTTATGAGAAGGATCTCGTTGTACAAAAACTGAACTTTTATCTCGTGAGTAGATAGGGGCAAAAAGTGTAAAACTACAGGTAATTCATTCATTTAGTGTTCAATTAATATGTATAGTTTAGTTTCTTTTCAATGTTTATAACGAACTGCACAAGATTTCTATGTTACTTTGTTTCAGGCTACTCATTACGATACATCATTAATCGGTACTTGACAAACCCTTACAGTATGATCCGTCACAATGTAGGGATACTTTTTGCGACAGCCTGTAGTAGTCTACACACGTAGTGAAACTGGAGTTGTTCTCCGAGGTCACAAAGCGCCTTAACCTGCAACTCCTTGTTCCCCTCCTCCTCCCCCCTCCCCCCGCCTGACCAAGCAACCGCACCGTCTGTGCAATTTGCCCGGCTGTGAGACCCCTGCGGTGTTGAGTTTCTTCCAAGAAGCCGGCCTAAATTGAGAATATTTCAACGCTCCACACTTCGTAATAGCAGTCAAGCGACCCACCATTCCACGCATGCGAGCATTCGTGAGCATTTACGCAGGTACAATTCCACGCATGCGCGCATGTGAGAGCATTTACGCAGTACAATTCCACGCACGCAAGCATGTGAGAGCATTTACGCAGTACAATTCCATGCACGCGAGCATGTGAGAGCATTTACGCAGGTACATTTCCACGCACGCGAGCATGTGAGAGCATTTACGCAGTACAATTCCACGCACGCGAGCATGTGAGAGTGTTTACGCAGGTACAATTCCACGCACGCGAGCATGTGAGAGTATTTACGCAGGTAAAATTCCAAGCGTACGAGCATGTGAGAGTACTTGATTTACGAGGGAGTGCCACCGGCAAAACAGGGAGAGCTACAACCTCGCCGCTAGCGGTACTGCAGTCCACTTATCTCTTGGCGCCCTTGTAGGACTCTTAAGTGACTCGTAATTATTATTTTACCTTAATTTGACATCACTTTAACGGGCACAAATTCACCTTTCAACGTCTAGAAACGAACGTTTCGACCAAAAAAGTTTTACAGTTTACAAACTCGTATTTTTTCATGGAAATACACTGACATCGAATACGAAAAGCTTGATAGGTTTACTTGATAGGGTTTATCGACAGGGAATACATGAGGCGCAGCGCGGATGACACCTTGAGAGGATTTTGTTCCCCTCACCAGACTGTTGTTGTCGCTATAAGTGTGACCGCCACATTCTGCTCCTCGGGGCACCAAACTGGGCAGTCTCAGACCAACTCTTGGGTCCGACGAGAGCCTCTCTGAGACACGGTGCTATCGTTGCGGGGTTTAGCAGAATATCAGTTGCGACGGAAATTATGTGAGAAGAGTTTTTATCATCTTCAGAGGACAGTACCTTCTCAGCTGCTGTTAGCACTTCACGTGGGAATATTTACAAATGTGGAATTGCACGTTTTGAAATATTTGACAAATTTTGTGACGTTCTAAAGTAATTCAGTAATTGAGGCTTTCAGCTGAGCGCTGGCAGAAAGAGAAAGAAAATTAAAGTGGAGGTCGAGCCAATGATGTTGCAAAGTTAATAATTTCCTCGTCTGCGGGATGAGCGTCAAAATGACGTGCACGGAAATGTTCAATTCTCGAAGACATTTCTAAAGTCTGACACAAAAGTTTTCAGGCGCGTCCTGCTCTCCTTTTATTTGAACACAAACTATCAAACAGAAGGAAATTTGAAAAGCAATCGAAGTAGGTTTGTATTTATTTTGAACTTTAATTTGACCTGCTTAGATCAATATATTTGTTCTATATTACACATCGCGAACACCATCATAGATCCATAATGGCTTTTAGAGACTTGAATGAATCGGATAGTAAATCTGTTATTTATAAATGGTCGTTCCTGAAGTTTTTTGTTTCGATTAGGCAATGGTCAACGTGATAACAATTACGCAATAGCCTCTTCAAACGGATGTTATGCAAGATAAAATTTTTGAACGTACCAAGGAATCACAACTTTATTTTACTGATTTTATCATTTTTCAGCAGGATTCGTATTGATCGTCGTGTATAATCTTTATTTCAAAGTTACCTCACTGTTCAATGCATAATACATTGTCAAGTTAAAAAGACGGTAATTTTAGTGCTACAAATTATTGTCTTTGATTACTCTTCCTACGCCCATCAGGTCACACGTTCGCCCCGCATGAGCGTGAAGGCGATGGGCGACAACTCAGGCTAGGACCGTTACAAGTTAGCAGCGTAGTGGTGTCCATGACGGCCAGCGTCGTGAGGTCCGGTGGGCCAGGGCTTGGGTGCCGTTGTTCGGAGAAAAGTGATAGCTGAGGCAAGGTTACTGAAAGCTTCCTGCGCGAGCTAAGCCTACGTGGCTTCACGGTAAAAAACGCAATAATGGTCAGTTTTCGCCCTTCAGCTTTCGGGGAAGAAAGGATTTTCTTTCAAGCCATCTCAGTTGATGGATGTAGTACGCGAGGCAGGTCAAATTCCAAATTTTTGTTTTGTGTAATGGAATCCAAATCTTAACTTGAACACACTGAACTTACGTTACATTGCAAGCCTACTCAGCTTCACTTGAATGGAGGGAATACCTGTCATTAAAGTTTGAACTAACTTTCCTATCTTGTGGGAGTAATCAGATTGCTTCTTCGCCTAATAAAATGGAAGATACACTCATCAAAGAATCATAACTGGATGTTTTATGACGAGGCCTACACCCACCTGCCAGAACAAAATACTGATCCAATATCCGAAACGTGCAATCATATTTTTATCCTGTCATATCTTCCCCAGAAGTACACGGACAATTTCTCGAGAAGGAAATGGTAATAAACACCTACCGCCGGACAGAAGGCCTGGGTTTTATCCATTTTCAGGGAATGGAGAAGCAAATTTTAGCATCTCACAATTCTGGAACGGACATAATTACAAGTGTGGAGGTACTGTTCAGAGAAAGGTTGTCCCACGGTCCCTTTGGCAGCGGCCGCACCGCCGCCATCTTTGCTCGTAGGTCCTCTACTTCGGTTACGTTCGAAAACTTCTCGAAGTCTTACGGAATTTCAGTGTAGCAGCATAATTCCGGCTAATAAAATGGCTGGGACTACACTTTAGATAGAGAGTAGCTAAGGTCAGAGTTCTTTTGATTTGTCATGTTTTGTGAGACAGTAGAAGCGCCTTTGAGCGCACAGGCAATGGTAGCTAAATAAGAAGAGGTATTAAGGACAGCCAAGTATAAACATACAGTATCCAGATAAGGAGAAACTGTTTAGGGTCAAACTGTATTTATTTTCACTCATATCACTAAATACTCTCCAAATAATGGCACCTGCAGCAAGCAAACTTCAAGCAAGATAAAAAAATTGCAATTGAGATCTTGACTGGAGAGTTTCACCACCCAGACATATTTTTTTACACCAAGACTGTCAACACTACTCTATCAGACGAAGTACGGAGCCTGCTGCTAGTTCCTACCGTGGGAAACTTGGCGTAAAAGCTCCCACCCTACTCGCTCGGTCCCACCCCATGTATGTGGCTATGGGACTACACCACATGCATGTAGATGGGACTACACCTCATGTATGTAGCTGGGACTACACCACATGCATGTAGATGGGACTACACCTCATGTATGTAGCTGGGACTACACCACATGCATGTAGCTGGGACTACACCACATGCATGTAACTGGGACTAGACCTCACGAGACACAGTTACCTCAAAATCTAGCCCACAATAGAGCTCTCGGCATTCACTGGTCCTTGAGACTTAATCAAAAAGTTGACTGCTCTAAATCAGTTCAAAATATAACAGACACAAGTATAAACCCTGTCGAAGCTATTGCAGTGATTTTGTTTAAGTACTCGATGAATGCCTACGACAAATGTGAACTTACTGTGTATGAATAGTGTTCGCACATCAGGGAAAAAATTTAACTGAGAGTTCATTCTGAAATATTTTTTCGCATTTGATCAGTTGATGCCCTATAACTATGTGCAAGTTAAGGAAATACTAATAGAGGCAACATAACAGCTTTAATATTTCATATAAAATTCTGCGCAAAATAGAAACGAAAGTCAGTCAGCTAAATCAGACAGTGAGAATAGCGCCAGAAAATACTACGAATAGTCAATCTGCTCTGTACGAGACATCAAACCCTGTACATAATTTTGCTGGCAATAATTCAAGAAACTACTTTGTTGTTTGCTCAAATAAGACGCATTTTTTACCTTCAAGTTAGCCTAACACTTGGTTGCTCGCATTCTTGCAGTTCGGTCCGGCGAAAATTTTCTCAGTTTCCTTAAAAATTCTGAAGTCGATTGCTCCAAGGATGGAAAGCGTTTTATAATAACTATGTCCAGGTATAGAAGGCAATATTTTTATCAGCATCATGCGTTGTTGATTAATTTCATTTGTGCAGTAAAGGAAGAATATTTTACGGTGTAACTCACAAGATGAATACATCACGACTGCATAAATTAAACTTGCGCATATTTATTTGCATAGTGACCGGTTAGTGAGGTACCCTTGTAAGAAAATTATAGCGCTAAAATTAAAAATGCAAACAAATCAGGTTAAGATCAAATTACAGAGGAAATTTTAAATTTTTAGTCTAATATATTAATTGTACAAACCATCATTACACGAAACTCTTGACAGATGTAAAATTGCATCCTCTAATTCAAGTGCAATAAAAATGAGCCAAAAATAATGAAACTTTTCTTCAAAAATAATACTTTAGCTATTACAGTCTAGAGGATTTACATGAATGTTTTCAATAAAAGAAGAAGCCTTTCGAAGAAGCGCATAAAAAACTGGTGTTTCAGTGCAAAGAAAACAAGAGCATAACACCAACGTCGTGGCAGACACCAGACCGTTAAAACTGACGCTTCATTTAGCGCGTTGTGACTAGTGCTGCTGATCCACCCAGGGCTTCGTCTATAGGTCTCTAGAAGAGATACCTTCCAGCTGAGAATGCACAGCAATTCACCGAGTCGTGTTATGCGTAAAATCATCGTCCCTATAAATTCGCACAACTCAAGAGTTCTATCCTACGTCAATAAAATGCTGAGCAACTCCGCTGAAAAAGTACAATTTTGTTTGACCAACAATGGAGGCTACTTTATAGATATTGTACTCCTTACTTGTCGTCTAATTAAAACTTTCAACTATGTCCTTCCGTTTAAAATAAACTAATTTTTGCACGCTGGCAGTTTTCTTTGTAAAATGTTTTTAAAAATGGTCCTTGCTGATGCATTACCTTATGTTTATTTCAGGTAATAGAAAATCTCATTTATATGCAAAGTGTGAACAGTGAACGATGAAATGCTTTACGAAGTTATTTCATTTAGTGGTCCTTGACCCGTGACATCGCGTGTAGTCTCGAGTGGGCCGTTTTGGAATGGCACCTCGATTCCAGGCCTCCTTTAGGAATTTAATTAAAGCCACGCTTTGAATTCCTAACAGGCTGAGCTAGCCCCGAGTTGCGATGCCTTAGCAGCGTCGGACAACAACGGCTTCTTAAACTTAACTTTCTAGTGAAATATAAATGTATACAGCGATGCTTCTACAGAGCAGCGCATGGATTTACATTCATCCAAAATTAGAAAAGGACTTCAACCTTATCATTAATTGCCGCTCTTTCAATGAGTGCTGGAATGTTTCCTGGAAGTACAGATTTTATACATCAGGCTCACATTCGTCGCATTGTACGTGCCACGTCATCTAATGAACCTCTCTCAAAACTCGCCCATCGCTCAACTGAGGCAGCGAGACCGCTTCCACTAGTGACTAGACACTCCTCTCCATATGAAGGAATGGAGAGCCCAAGTATGTTCGATTGGACGTGCATTTTCATCATAGGGTTAAGATGAGGATCGTATCTTTCTCAATCGCTGTCATTTGTCTAGGCGTGATCAGTCCACCTACAAAGGATAGCTATGCTCCTTATTTGATTCGAAAGGTTCTCTGCATCCTCGGAACTAAAATGATGAAGCATCAACGCTTACATCCCAAAGGAGAATAAAAAGCCCGTTTTTATGCACAGTTCTTTCATTGCCTACGCATTTCTACGAGCTGTGTCATCTCATAATACCGAGAAGTGCGACTATTACAATGACAGACGTCGACATAAAGCGGCATCTGCGGATCTGTTCAGCCCACACACTGAGCTAAGTTTGTCAGCCCTGAAAGACGTTACTCTCAAAGCATTCCAATTATAACCCTCTTTGTAGCCGACGAGCGCTGATACGTCCAAATGGTCTAGCGCATCCTGTACGGTCAAGCGAGCGAGTATTCAAAGAAGGCCTTCAGAACGAGGCAGCAATTGTTTCCAGATGACACACGCGAGTTTCAAGAACTCAAGTATACAAGGTGCACTTCCGTACTGACAATTTTCGATCAAGGAGTGTTTCCAATCCGCTTTTCAGTGACGAATGTATGGTTATTTGTTTACGGCAATAGTGTTGGGGTGCCTGTATCGAATCCCTAAGAATCGAAACTAAAGTTTTGAGATGAATTTAACAGAAATAAACTCAACAAATTTATTCTGCGGACATAGGCTAACACGAGCATTACTGTCACACCCTCGCGTAACGGGAACTGTTGAATGACGGAATGTAGTCTCACGCTCCGTTGTGATGTACGCGGGAAATGTGGACACAAAGTACGAGTACGAGGTCTTACAGTTGTTTACAGATGAGCGATCAGCAGATCGTCATCTGTTGTCGACATGCTGGTGTGCCAGGCTGACAACACGAGCATTGCGTACGTTGACGGACTCGATGACCTATCACTTTCAGGACGTCCTTCGACTTAATTAAAGTAGGTTATGCGCGAAAATTGTTAAAATTGGCATAGCATGAATATTAATTAATTCCACGACTTTTTGGTGTGCAGACTCTAAAGAGAGAGGATTCATACGACTTTGTCTTGGTAGGCTAGTTTAGCTGTTTAAAGTACATCAACGAACGCAGGGTTAGTCTACGTACTGAAGCGCGCTGCCAAGTAGCTGAGCAGCTTTTTGTGTGTTGTCCTGCAGGCCTGGAAGAGGCCATGAATTTGGAAGCAGCCTCCCGCCTGTGTTGCTAGCCTAAATTGCGTCGTGCTGTCGCCTCTTCGTGTTGTCGGCCACTAGAGTTACAACCTGCTGATCACAGTAGTACGCATGAGAGGCGTCGTTGTGTACCGTTTTGATAACTCCCTCATGCTGGTGTGAGACAAAACTTCGTCCAATGAACACAGGGTTTCTTACTGTAAAAAAGTTAACTTGACCATAGGGTGGAGTTTTGTTCAAATGTTTGAAAATGATCTTTCTATTCTAAATAATTATTTGATACATATTTGATAACACATCAAAATTTGAAAACCGCACCTGCAAAACTGACTGCCCTATGGGCGAAAAGAGAAAGAGAAAAATATAATTTTGATGAAGTCACGTATCATTTGCGTGCAAATGTTACACTAATATATAATAAAATAGATTTTGAATGCTTCTACCCAAGTGTTATAATCACTGCACAACGCGGGGGCACTAGAGCTCACGCTC
>VOMN01102055.1:0-77257 GCA_014899125.1 Orchestia grillus
ATACATCCTCCCTCTTTTTTTGTGTCACCCTGTATAAGAAAAATGAACGAAGAGTACTGTCCAATACTAAAAGAAACACGTGTTATTTTGTCAGCGTGTCGAGAAGAAGTCGTGTAGAAAAAACACAACTTTTTAGAACTATTATAACTGATTATTTACTGAAAAATTCATAGAAAATAAAGCTTATTCTATTTTATTGGTATATTTCAATTACGAGTTATTCCAGCACTCAAAAATCAAGAGGCACTGTTTAATCAATGAGACATCTATTGTCACAACCTTCCGTCACCAATGTACTTATTTAGACACGTCCCAGCAGCGTTCAGGAAACTAGACGCCCGCCCTGTATTAATGGGCTGAATAATCGTAGCCATGATACGCAAGTCTCCTCTCGAAAGGGGGACTGGCGGATTGACTTTCCATTAATTATTATGGAGAACATTTTTTGAACATATCAAAGATAAAATAAGAATACGCTGTACAGTAGCAAATAATATTAGATAAAAAATCACAGTAACCGAACTCTCAAAAGCAGATACACAAAGTGTCTACAAAAGCTTATACATTGGTTCCCTATAGGAGTTCATATAGAAAACCCGCTGTTTATTAAGTTGCATTTTGAAGCTTTGAAAGTTAATAAAAATGCATCAGAATTAAATTGCTGTACGGTACAGAATATCATAGATACAGAATATTAACATATAAAATCAGTGGATACATTTTTGTGGACACCCTGTACGGGATACGAGATTATTCATGAACACAGCTCGATGAAAATCTTCCAATTTTCTTGTGCGTCCGTCACTCCACTTACAAAATTCAATGCTTAACTATTAAGCTACCTAAAGGACATAACTGTCATTTCACAAGGATGTTGTTAGTTTTCTGTAAAAAACCTAAACGTGGTCTTACTGCAATTCCAAGGCGGCAAATAGTTGTTCGTACACGGCGAAGCGTAGCCTCATCGCACAAATAATAATTTGGTCGTTCACCGCGGCTTTCGAAATGTTCCTTTCAGTTTTACGCTATAGAAGAATTCGTTATGGCTCATTAAAAATACCCCAATTCGCAAAGAGAGAGAAAGAGGGACGGGGAGAGGGAAAGGGGGGGTGGAGGGGGGCGTGACAGGGATGTGATGAATGGTTTAATGATCTCCATGCCTTATTAAGAACCGGCAGCCTCGTCTAAATAACTAAACTTTCAAGTGGACCATGACAGCACATTCAGCAGAGGGTACATTCAAGAAGTAGCCTTTGGTATCTAAGATACTAAAGTATCTTGCACCTTAGCTTAGTCTTAGAAACCATACTTTCGGTTCGTAATTGAGACACTATTTAGTATCTAAGCTACCATAGGGTAGTTCGTAATGGACGCTAAGTACATGGTATACATGGCAATCAAGTGGACATTTGACACCTTCAGTTCAACAGAGGAACAGCTCAGATGCGGGTAATTACTGAGCTGCGGCTCCGGGCAGCTGTACAAAGGTTAGGAGAAAAATAGGCCGATGTGCATCCCATGCTATGCGTCGTGGAAGGCGCAGAGTAGGAACAAGAAGTAAGGTACTTCCATAGAATGAACGTTTGAGATCTACGAGACGTATCTCCGAGTATAATCGGCGTACCGTTCTAATCTTTTAAAATAGGTTCACTCACCATACAGAATTAAAAGAAATGAACAAATGAAGTAAACATAGCCGTGTTTCCTCGACCAGCTGCTACTCGTCGCAAGTTTAGAGCATTAACACTTTAAGTGCGATTCTCCACACAGGTAAAATTTCATGTTGCAATTATTTCCGTTGCGGATGTAAAAATGAAGGATTTTGTTTTCACAAATTTGGTTAGGCTATTCATTTTCCTTCTAATCTAAACTAGCTTATTCAAATAATGAACACAAATTTCATGAACACTTACAAATTTGTATTCCTATGTGTTGGCCCTTTGGTTACGTTAGGTTAGGTTAGATGATCGCGTGACCACATATGGCACACGTCGCGCTTAAAGTGTTAAGTATCGTCAGTGTCAACTAACCAACATAATTTTACCCCTTTGAGACCCAAACAAACCTTAGAAGCAACATCAAACTGCATTTCAACATGCGGAAATGTCATGCAAATTATCGTTTATTATCTGTAACCGGCATGAAAGTAATGACCTTTTTACACTTTGGGCAGAATTTATAAACATCAATAATTCAAGTTCTAGTTCACCGCGTCGAATAGAGAGGATTGAGACAAAAAATCCACAAGGTGATAGCTCTACATACCTCACCCCAGACCTTAGGTACAAGACACTTCACAGAGCGTTAGCCTTTGTTTCAACGTACACCATTATCCCCATAAAAGTCATTCTGCACCCAGCCAGCAAGTAGGCAGAAGTAAATGCATGGGCGAGATAAATCCGTAGATTTTAATCCGCGATAAAATCTCCCAGGCGAACTTTGAAACAAAATGTACGCCTTAAATTTTTGCCTATGAAAGGAAAAAAAACACTCACTGGTCGGTCCAGAACCACCCTATTTCATGGATCAAATGAGCGATCTAGACTTAATAATTACAGCGAACAGAGAGCGCTACTGCAGAACGATTCTTCCCAGCACCGGTTTTGAGAAGTTTGAAAACTAAGGCTGATAAAAACGCTCATCTATCAGCACTGACGCTGCTAAGTTTGGACCACGGTAACAGCGTCCCTTGGGTCGTCGATCAAAAATGGTCAGTTAAGCTGGACAAGAAGGCCTGTAAGCATTTAATGCACGGCAATACCTAGACCGGTATCAGCGGGCATCTCACCAGCGGTAATTGCACACTCTCATCACAAGGCTGAAACCCGAGCGCCGTTGGACACACTTCCCTATTTGAAAGTGAACTCGAAATGTGGTGGTGCAAAATACCTAAACGCGAGTAGGAACTAAATTTCAGCCCATTCCGAGCGGCGGTGCTCTACCTCCTTCAAAACATGGTTAGGTTTAGCCGAACGTCCATGTGCAGTCGCTGTATTTTTGTTTTTATTTCTGCTACGTTTAAGCGACACCTTGATATGTACATATTCTCTGTGTTAGTGCTGTGGGAGTTGTACAAACGCAGTTGTCAAATTTACAAAATCGGTCAGGTGCTTTGCCTCTTCGAATGAGTCGACTATGAATTGAGCGTTCAATAATTAGGACTAACCCAGAGCTCGCTGAGGTCACTGATACCAAATTTTACCAAACGGAAAAAAAATAATTTTCTGCACGCACAAGAGGCGAAAATAAACTTCGATTACTTTAAACTAACACAAAATTAACAACACCCACTATCACGGTCATATCAATGAATAACAATCATCAAGTTACAATAGACGCTGGAGTGACAATTGGATACATCACAATTAATGAGGTCAAATGAATTATTTCACCTAGTGAGAGCTCAATCATTTTTCCACCAAAGTACAAGAACATCGCTACAGGCGGGAGTCAAAGGAATAAAGAGACTATGTTATCGGGCACTAATTGCTCTATTGGACTGATTTCAAAGCAGTTGAGAGGGATTATTAAGGCTGGAGAACAGCAAGTGTTCACTCATATCAGTATGACCGGAGGAACAGCACCACAAGAGCTCTCTGAAGACTGCCAGCAAAAATCGATAGCCCTCGATTCCAGAAATCCTTGCTACAGCTGGATTCCCACTTCATGTAGAACGCAACCATGCCAAACAGGGTATGAAACGCCACGGTATTTCGTAGAAAGAGTAAAATGAATTTTTGTCAGATAACATTGATCGAATGTAGAGCCTTCAAAGCCCCAAATGTGTAATTCCATTTTGAAACGACTGGACAACCTACCTCTCGGAGTCAGTGGCAGGCGGCGCGAAGAATACCTGAAACACAACCTCCTCTTACCACTGCTACAGAACTACTGCCAGCTGAAGCGGAATTTCGGTTGATTGGATGGGACAGAATCGCTGCTCTCTTCCCGCGTAAATTTTGGAATTAGGCCTATGTAACACAAATACGGGTAAATATACGTAAGCTATCACCATTTTTAGCACGAAGGTATTCCACCTACAATATCATGTCGTTGGCTCACCTTCCGAGAAAAGCATACCCAATCACTTTATAAATACGGACCGGAAACGATCGTATGTTCTGACCAGCTGACTGCTGGTTCTGGCGGTTGGTACACCACGTGCAATTTATAAAGAGTAGGCTGATGGAGGGCGATGACTTAGCGCGCTATGTTAAACATTAAATTTTGTGGTAGGACGCAAAAATTACATCGTTTGGGTTACCGTCACGATGGTCAATTATATACGTTATCAGAGCACCTCCTTTTAAAATTAATTTGCTGTTTTTGGGAATAACAGATTAGAGTGTTGCGACGATCAATTTATTTGTACTTACTTTATTATGCCCACAGGTGCATACAGACTAAGGACAGTTCGTGATATTTTTATTGCGTGACGTAGGCATTTCAATCGTTAATCAATTTTTTTTTTCGTACGTACTTCAAAACAAGAAGATGAATGACCGTGACTGATATCAAATCAGCTGCCGTAGTAAATAAAAACATAGTATTGTTAGGCAGATGTTAACACTAATGTCACGAGAGCAAAAACTCCAATAATAGATCGTGTGAACTAATAATTCTGCAACTGCCAGTTCCTATGAAACCTTTCGTCTAGAACTGAGCAGTTGTTGCAAAAGAGGGATATTCTCAAGGAATATTTTTCAACCGGTATTTACCTAAAATTACTTAACGGCTGTTTCACTTGTTTATCGTACATTAAACTCGTTTGTTCATCTGAATAATCACATCCTCTCTAAATTAGAATTTTTATTAAACACGATCACTAGAACTCAGTGATTGGCGTCATATTTCAACGTCCCCGACTTTGGACAAAAATCGGAACTTCCTCAATTAATTTCTTGGAGGCGCTAGCAGGGGAATATTGTGAGCGATTTCATCTATACATTGTAAGTTCGAAATTTTTCTTAATTGGACAACAATATTAATAATCTAGACATTATTCCATGGTAAAATATTAAAGTTGAATGAAGTTTCTTAGGTTAAAATAAACGTAAAACGCATCTTCTCATTTATCGGATAATTTTGTACGTGAAGGAAATTCATTCTTCTCCGACCGTATGCCCTCCTGATCACAAAAAAAAAAATCTTGACTACGAATCGACACCTGGACATGGAATATATGCAGTTATTGCGTTATAGAATGAGCTCCTGTCTATTGTCGAAGGCTACTGAAGGTACGCGAAGGATAGAAATAAAACGAGTACGCAGAGCCTCTATGCTACCGTGACTCTTCGTGATATAGTCTTATAGTTAACCTCAACTTGAACTATAATTTATCAAGGAAATGTATTTTTCCACGTAGAGAATCACCAAATTTGTCGTTTAAATTAACCAAATCAAAATTCGAGCAATCCTTCTCAATAATAAAAGTACAGTATAACCTAACGGCCACGACTCACTTCATTTTTGTTTTTGTGAATATTTGACTCACGTGGTGCCATGAAAAAATAACAGACTATTAAACATGCCACTTATACTATCAAGGTTAAAGCTTTGCCCAAAAACTATCATACGAACACCTTTGCTCGTACGTCAGTACATGAGAACTGGTGTGCACAGGTGGTGTAAATCGTGGTTGAAAAAAAGCTCCAGGCGAAACCTTGGTTCACCTGAGCTAACAAGTTGGTTTATTTAACTGAGTCACGGTGCTGGATGAATATCAAATGTTCCTTCATGGTGACATGAAAACATTTCGTGTGTAGAAATTTTTTTTTTGAATGAGAGACCTTCACCGCGAAAATATTTTTGTAGCTGGTATCATATCTTGAATAGATTAGATTTTTTCTAATATGTGTACTTCAACATGTGCTGAGTGCGTTGTCTCGCGTACATTTGAAAAGATATGGGATAAGGAATACGATTTTACTTAAATATTCTTTTTTTACAACACGAGACATGAGAGTTCCTGCTAAGCCACTCACACTACCGGTCTTGTAAAATTTTGTCTCTTCTAACCTAGTTTAAATACTCCTAGTATTTTAAATCTTCTCAAAACTCGAGTCTTAATGTTCACACTGGTCTGTCGTTAGTAAATTCAATCCGTAATACGAAGCCTAACATTTTACGCCGTCCTCGTCCCTTGTATTCATTGTTAACCCAGTCACGTTTTACGCACACCCATTTGAAAAATATGCATGAAAAAAATATAAAAATCGTTCATGCAGTAATGTCCACACCCATGTGAAAAACATGCATGAAAAAAATTATAAAATTCGTTCATGCAGTACTGTCTCCACCTCTACAGGTTATAAAAAGGTTATACAGGTTATACAGATTATAGATTTGTCTACAGGTTATAAACTTACGCGATGAAAAAGTTCTCGCCGCTTGGCCATGCTTGAGGATTTGATGCAAAAATCAGAGGCGAAAATTATCGCCTCTGATTTTGTGGTATTATATTATAATTACTATTATATTAATTTTATATTAATGTGGTATTATATTAATTATAATTACCAGTAAGAGTCGGTACGCGACGTACACGCAGGCATAGACACACGCCTAGACCTGAGCTTCAGGTTATACCGTACAACGCTTACCTATTTTCAGAATAATGAGAATTGAAAATCTACCGCGGATTTCTCCGAAAACCCCTAAGAGATCATTTGTTCCACGGGGAGAGCAAGCCTATTCAAACTTGCAGATCAATTTTTTTTTTTTTAACTTTCAACATAACGACACGGACCTTCAAATACCGGGCTTCATAGCGAGAAGTGCTGCTATGAATATAGGTATGAGTATATTCTTTTCCTGTGCGTGTAGTACTACATATAACTTAATGAAGTCGAAAAATACACTTGAGAGTTTTTAAATTATATGTTGTAGACCATTATTCAAAAATAGTAACTTTTATTATGAAGGCATAAAAAATTCGCCACCATGCAGTACATGGACTTCTGGAGCAAAGTCAAGCCAGAAAATCGTTCAGGGTCGAACAAATTTTAGTTGAGAGTGACGGTCTCGAACTATGTCAATGTTCACCAAGAAAAATTCCGTTAAACTCAACCTGACTCTCTCATGTTCACATGGAGTTTGAATTTCTTGATTCCGAGTACTAAAGAATGTACTAACTAGAATAAACACCTTAATTATTCAAACAAACTTTAGACTTTCAATTGCTAGGTTAATTAATGGTGCTACAAACTTTGATACTAGCAAACTTTGATTATTGTATCACAAGTTGGTCAGGTGTCATGCTGCCTAGTGAACGATACACAACAAAAAAAAAGTTTGAACTAAACTCGCAAAAATGAGAGACTTATTTTCGCCTTGTGCTCAGGAAAGGGAGGAGTTTCTTTGAAGATTTTTTTACCGCAGGCTGTAGTGTACAAAGAGCAAACGATTATCTCGGGGGGGTAACGCCCACCACAGAGCTTTGCTGTGGCGTTTACTTCAAAAGAACGGGTGTGTTGAACGTACACTGATAAATAACGTAGATTGTTTCACAATGATTAACGATTTTAAAATAAAACCGTAAATATTGCAATCATAATGAACAGTTTTTAATAGCAAAGACAGAGAATAAGCCCTTCATATCATTACGAGTGAACGCAAATACCTAATTTAAATGTTTAAAAAACCAATCTATATTTCAACGTACTTTTGAAAACAAAACTTTGCACAGTCTAGACTTGAATTACCCCGTATATTCACGAGTTTTCGTAACTATTGCGTTTTACAATAGTTGTCATCCAAATTACGTATACAGAGAAGGTGCACGTAACATCTTCATGCTATGCCTGGAGCGAACGTGCAAAAATACACAAACAATTTTCATGATTTAGAAAAAAATGCATTAAATAATGAAAATCTGTTTATTTACGCCGCTGTCACTTCTGTTTACTTTTAATGGAACAGTCGGAAGACTACTAATATAAGGTCCAATGTATGACGAATTATGACCATAGCTGAGCTAGCGGGTTATATAGTTAACTGAATTCAAAAGAATATCTTACTTCAGTTGTAAACTGTGGCGCCAGTCTAGCTTAGCGCGGCACCCCAGTGTGGCCAGGGCGTGAGGGCCCAAACATCATTAAGGTTGTTCCACGGCACACCGCGCACAAGCATTCGAAAAAAATCTAACAGCCCTTAACTTGGGTAAACAGAGATAGAAAACATGAAGAAAGCTTGGCTTTGAACTTCAAAACACGGAACTGTAGCCCAGTTGGAATCGGGCGCGCTTTATGGAACACTGTCATTCTTTATGGAACACTCTGAACACTCTGTTTATGGAACACACTTTATGGAACACTCTGGTGCTACTTTTAAGCACCACGAAAGAATGCCCCGTGCCGCCTTGCATACCGGTTTCGTTCCTTTCTTTGCTCTGCAGCGTTTCCACTTGCAATCGTCACGTAATTAAAGCAAGACAGAAGAGTGAAAAATACCAGATAGCATTCCTAAATGAAAAGAATTTGTTGAAAATTAAGCGTCTTCACTATTTTAGGACTATGTTTGTATTATGAAAAAATATACTAGATTCTTCAGTATTTTCGTATATAATCGAAATTCCTGATTGGATTATTTTAAGAACACCAAATATCATCGCAAGTACTCAATATACGGCTTGATGCAATTCCTGTTTGGTCATGCTCATGACTGCGGAGTACTTCCCTTGGAAAAGGAAGTTTAAACCACACATTCCTCACATCCCTCACCACACTAGTAGTTGTAAGGCATTGAAAACCTAACGGTAAAACGTGTTGGAATTAAAAAATATTATTTTTTTTAAATTAGGTTTTCTACATTGTACTCAAGTCTCACCTCACGATCAGGTAAGACCAATTATATTGTTACTTCAACTGAATCATACGTTGCATCATTTCAATGTGCTAGCTAACACTCTAATTACCAGCAACCGCCTACATATTGAGGTAATCGCTCTATATTTCACTGAGGTAATAGAGTAGTCCAGGATAATGAGAGTCGTGAAGTGAATGTTGCCTTTCAAATATTTTTAGAAAGGAATTTTCATCATTCCGTAAATTCATCAAATAAG
Source organism: Orchestia grillus (assembly GCA_014899125.1). Taxonomy (NCBI): domain Eukaryota; kingdom Metazoa; phylum Arthropoda; class Malacostraca; order Amphipoda; family Talitridae; genus Orchestia; species Orchestia grillus. The sequence goes on from VOMN01102055.1 coordinate 9,062, forward strand.
TACAACTAGATCCTGCGAAAATATTTGATGCAAAATACCATAAGAACATTTCAGATTGAATGTCTAAATTAGCTTGTAACTTTGAATACACAAGTCGTTTCGTGCTAGTAGATGCGCCCCCATTAAACTCACTAAAAGAATAGTCTAAATTTAAAATGTCAGACAGACAAGCAGAAGAGACCCTTCTCTCCACACACTTTTTTTCAAGACTGTCACGCTGCCAAAGGTAAATACGATTTAAATCTAAAAGAAGGATCTTTAGATGTAGCTTCTTTGTTATATCGTAGCATCCTTATTTCATTTATCGGCATGACCGCCAGTCAACAACAGAAAAAATTCTACCCAGACGCAAACGAAATCTCGTCTCCAGAGTTATCTGTAAGATTTTTTCCGAAAGATTAAAAAAAAATTCTCGTATTGATACTAAATGATCAGCAAAATATTAATTTCTTCCGAGTCCATGTTTCCTCGTAGCGTATACTTAGTGAAACAATTTTGTACGTAGAAATCTAAGCTTAACATCTTATTTATATTCAGAACCTTTAAAAAAAAGTTGGTTTGTGGAGACTACTTACTTTTGAGGCCTCTGTCGTCATTCTTCTGGTGATCAAATATTGAAAAAAAGTAACTAGAACAAAGTAGTTTGCTTAATTTATAAAGTGCTTAAATTTATTCAGAAATAATATGAACATCAATTACTCAAATTTGTATACTTAATTAATAAAGCACACTAGTCGTATGTCCTTAAAGTGACTTTTCCACTAAAGATTGTGTGATTGTAATACTACATGGATTTAAGGAAAAATCGTTCTCCGTAGTTTCTTACACTTCTTAGGAAGTCTGAATATGCAGCCAGTTTGGGGCTCCATGCAATGCGGGGAAATGCCATCTATTCAAATGAGTTGACTTCCAGTTGCCATAAAAGGGTGTATGAACGTGACGACTGAGATTTTATCGAAAATCTCTATAAACTAAAAATCTTCCGGGTAAACCTTTTCCGGTCATAATTTTTCATAAAACTGGATTTTATGTTGCTTAAATTCTTACTTCATTCGCTTACTTTCAGTGGGATTGAAGAATACAAATGATAGTTTTTACTTCAAATTGGCTAATATAGGAACTATATTTTTGAAATTTGAATTTGCTAACCCTTAAAAACCATCCACTAAGGGGTTTTGTTTTTAGTTTCTACGCTAAAAGAGCCCATAATGAATCATCATAGCTTGAAACTAAGACTGAACGAACACCACAAGTGAACTATGTAAATTCTAGGCGCCCCAGGAAACTTTTCATGGTTGTGGTTGAGCAACGCAGTCGTGTTGCTGGGGCGAAATGGCGAACTACGCCCACCACCCACGCTGACCTAACTGCGTGCTAAGCTGAGACCCTTTCATGGAGTCTGGCGTAACTCTTTCGTAGGCTTCTCTGTGATCTGCGAAAGGGAGGGGCATTCTGTTGTGAGCTGGCAATGCATATCAGAGATCTATCGTGCAGATTGCATTGTGAAATGCGCGAGTTCATTCACGCTCTACGTAATTCTTGGATGGAGTCTTCGATGGAACTTACATACCTGAGTGTAACCTTAAGCCTTTTTTGTACATTTGATTGTAAACCTGTATCTGATGTAAATTACTTGTGGTAAATTACTTGTGGTAAATAAATGCTTACAAATGTTTACAAATTCTCCGAGCTGGCTGAAAACTTTTCAACCAATGGCAGGTATACTTTTTCCCTTTCAAGTACTTCACATTCTCTTAAGTGACATGTATGACATTACAGAAATCCCAGTAAATTAAAACAAGCTTCAGGTACACGCACATGTCTAATTCCAATGCCTTTTAATTCCACCCTGCGGTTGAGCGCTGGCGGAGCGTAGGATAAATACATGCGCGAGTAGGCTTCATGGGTGTGCTTTTAAATCGCTAATATGCCCAAGCGTGAGGACCCACAACGTGAGCAATGGGTGCCGTGTTTGGAGACGACATAATGCATGGAGTCTAGCACGGAGGAAGGCACCGGTGTGAGCGTGGGGGCGGGTACACTCGGTATTGTTGAAGATGACGGCATGAGACTGGAAATGTTGCGCAGTACGAGAACTCATAAGACAAAAAAGACAAATGGATAGCTAGTGCATTGGGCCTTTTTTGTCTCCGATGGAACGCCGAGACTTGCAATGTCCGTAAGTTGGCAATGGCAAGTCGTTCAAAGTTTTAAAATCCATTTTAAAAATTGTGCTGTGAATATTCTAACGAGTTGTTCGTACAATATATGAGAACATTGCACGTCTAACATGAGGGTGTTTTCAGTGGCAGTTTCGATTTACTTCAATGCGTATTTAGAGAGAAAGTATGGTACATGATAGTGCTTTAAGAAACAGATCATTCTTTTCTGAAGTACCTTTAAGCTTACGAAATTCTCTTGATAAAGTAACTTTCACATCAATTGTTGTTTGATCATTCGCATAATACATCGAGAAAAAACGGTTTCCCGAACTATGAGAGTTCTCTTAGCTTACAGAATAAATAATAGTATAGTACAATCGTGATATACAGAGTACAAAATAGAAAAAAACATTTTGATGCGTGTGTCAAGCATTCGTCAAATGCCACTGTGAAAGGGCATGATTGGTGCACATGAGACAAATTAACTTACAAGTAGGAAGTGGAGATTATCATGAGTGGAACACGTAATACATAGAAATAATACAAAATGAAATTGGACGAATTTAAACAGCGGTACGATGATTATTATCTAAAAGAGGAGTATACGACAACAAATGAACCACACGATAGAAATCATGAACATGGAAACACAACATACCGTATGAGGCGCTTCTGTACTCGCCACAGAATTTGTACGTTAATACGCACAAATTCTTCTTCACAGTAAACTCTTCGAACGTGTTACATTTAAAAGTAAACGTATTACATTTAAGTAATGTACAATTTTATTTTTATTTTGTGATATATTTTTCGAAAAATCGTGCCAATGTTGTAATAAGCGAAAAAAGCCTGTGTTTTTTTGAAAATCACTCAAATTAATCATGATTTATTCAAGTTTTACAATTCACGAAAAAATTAAAATAAGTTCAAATTAATAAAAACGTCAATGAATGTGGTCTATATGCAGATAGCTCATTTAAAATTAAACGTATGGGTGACAAAATCGATATTGGACCGAAAAAAATTCCAAACGAAAATTTTTTAACGCAAGAATGATGTCGCAAAAATCCTCGACTTGAGTAACTTGGACTATAATTAATTTCTACATAAAGTTGCTCTAGTGTAAAATGAATTAAATTGAAATTGCTTCATGCCATCACAGTGCTGAGGTTAAAGGTTGATTCCATTAATCGTGAATCGTAAAATTATTAAAAAAACATGAAGGAACAATCAATGCTCTATTACGACAGATAAATTTCGACGACCTTTACTTATCTCTGTATTCATTTCAATCTGCCAAAACAAAGCTACTAATGAGAGTACTCGTACTTCAAGCAGAATTGTCTGATAGCAAATTCATTCAAGCAGCTCTCGTATATTAACGACTGTCATTTGAGTTATTTTCCATGACCCAGTGACTGCAATTAAAGTTAACCATTTAATTACTATTTTTGTCATAAGAATTTATAGAATTTACGCAAATATTAATAGGACGAGCTCCTTAATTTTTTACATGACCTAGTGACTGAATTACTGACTCACCCTAGCATCCTCACTTACTGAGAACTCATTAACTTGGATGGACAGGCAATGATTGTATGTCAGTATGTACATGCCTGTTCATTCTCGCTTCATCAATAAAAGATTCTCACCTTTCACGTCGTCCGCAATGGATGCGTTGGCTTCGCTGTAGGCCTCATGAATAATATAAACTATAAAGACAGCATAAATTAGTATTATGCATTTGCACGAGTAGAATACGTATGACATGCTATCCATGTTGGTGTAAAGTGTTGTTCTAAGGAACTCCTCCAGGAGTAACAGGAGTTACCATACTTGGAGGTGCGTTAGACGCACTCTTATTTCAAGGATGTTGCGTGGAAAACATCACTCTTGCGTCGTGAAGTTAGTGACTACCAAGGAGTATGTATAATGGCTCAGAAATGACAGAGAAAAAGTAGATTAATAACACCTGTCGAGCCTGCCAAATTCTGTGTCTTGCCTGCCCGTAAATACTCTTTTTTTAGGTAAAACGTTGGATGCACAAGTAAGACGTAGCTCGTAATTGTGACTTTTAATATATAAAAATGCAATTGCCTTAATTTTTTCACATCTATGTTCATTTGTTCTGCACCTGAAATTCTCACAATTTTATGAGTAGTTATGAAAGTACAGAATAGAGTAGACTAGAAAAGGAACGAAAAACTGTAAATTCCAATAAAGTTGGTACGTGTGATGTGTAACATCATGTTATCAAATAGTTTTCCTTTGACGAGGCTTCATCATTTCAAATCGAAGTTTTGGTGTTGCTCACGTACAGACATGTACAGCACTGTACACAGCAAAAAACACTCATTAACTCGGGGACCGGTCATTCAAGAGGAGTATGAGATGAAGGACTGTTCAATCACTCTAAAATCATACGAACCAAAACTCGTCTAAAAAAATCCAGCATGTATAACATGTAAATTACTTAAGAATTAAAAAAATGACGACTGGCTGATTGACCGAAATTCTGAAATGAGGCTCGCTACAACGGCACCATTTAGACGCACTTCATTGTATTCAAACGTACGATCGAGTTACGATAATTTTATTGGTAAGAGTAAGAAATCGGTTGCGGATAGTAAGCAGACTTGTCGAGTCACGGGATTTTTTCCGTCTCATGTACCAGTTCGTTGAATTTTTATTTAACGCTAGGACGTATTATTACCTAGGTCTAGTTCCCCAACGTGAGAGATATGAGAAATTTCTTCTAAAAACTCATTTCCCCAGCTTCGCTTTAGAAGCAGATTGATCGTTAATTCCTAGAACTTCAAGTGAGTAATTTGAATCAATAAAGTCATTCTTCCATTTTTGCATAATGAACCAAATGTATTTACGAGTTCTCAAGTACATCAATAACACAAGATCATTGCTTTCGCCAATTTATTATTTCTTATTACGCTTGTGAAGCGTCAGACTCGAACCGGTATTTTTCGAGTAGATCATTGATGAGTAATAGAACTGAACGCTCAGGCAGTCATGCTACAAGTGGCGTCGTACATTGTTCGGACGAGTTCAGTGACTTTCAGCTTCGTGTTCCACGTGGTGCATAAGCCACGTGGTGCATAAACCACGTGGTGTATAAGTTACGTGGTGCATAAACCACGTGGTGCATAAGCCACGTGGTGCATAAACCACGTGGTGCATAAACCACGTGGTGCATAAACCACGTGGTGCTTAAGTCACGTGGTGGATGAACCACGTGTTGGTTGATGACGGTCGTGTATTGAAATTTTTAGGTGCTCATTTCGAACATCCTTGTCAGACTGAGGAGGCTAAATGTGGAATAAATGTGGCGTGAAATGAAAAGATGCGTAAGTAGACAAAACATAGAAATTGTACAGACCCTTTTCTTCAAAATTCATCGATTTCATAAGTGTCTCAGAAAATTGCAAAGCTTCAGCGAAAAATAAATAAAATTTTAAAGGCGGGCAGAAACATGAAAGTTTAAAAATATTCTTCACTTAAAATAGAGCTCTCGAGTGACAGCAACACTAATCAATAGATATGAGAAAAGAAGAAAAAGTATAGACATACAGATGTACATACCAGTAGAACGCAATGTACTTAAAATACAATACAAAGAACACGAGTGAGCCTGGTATAGTGTTCAAACATTTTGGTAGCTAACTTGATATTTCGAGTGGGGTTGAAAGAATGGGGGTCGAGTTTCTTCTGCAAAAAATATTACGTCAAGAAGATTATTGAGTAATTGAATGAATAACTCAGAATAAGGTACTTGTGCTTTTTATGTTGCTCTCCTCACAGAAAATCACTCCAGCAATTCCAACATACGAAAAAGTACCAACAACTTTTCAATAATCACATTCTAGATTGGAGTAGTTTTGGATGGTGGCTTTTAACGTGCACTTATTTCGATATCCTCAACGCATTTAGACGTAACAAACACGCTCAACAACAGCACTCGAGTTAGCTGCTGCGATGCTGTGTGCGTGAGTAGGAGGCAGCATGACTGTAGAAGTTTCAAGAGAAGTTTCGGATGGTGGCTTTTAACGTGCACTTACTTCGATATCCTCAAAACTTTTAGACGAAACTAATACGTTCAACAATAGCACTCAAGTTAGCTGCTGCGATGCTGTGTGTGTGAGTAGGAGGCAGCATGACTGTTGAAGTTTCAAGATCGCGCCTGCGCAGGGGAAGGGAGCTGGTCCTTTATTCAGACGGGCGCGTGCGTGGGCAACGGCGAAACCGGCAGAGGTGGGTGAGGCTACCTAGGATTCTGGGTAAGAACATTGTTCTCCTTGCTGTAAATTGTGATGTGCTGCTAACGTTGAGTGTTCGTTTCGAGAAATATTGACCTTGATGAGGGAGTTTGAATAGGAAATTGTCATTTTAATGTTAAAGTTATTATATTACATTAAAATATGTATTTAAAATATATTGCAATGGAACCCATTGTTGGAGTCCTTGTGCCAGTGTTCAGCGGTGAACATTTTTGGAATCAAATATAAATTACTTTGGCGCTTTAGAGAAAATTTTAGGGAAATCTTATTTTCGGTTGTTATTTTCACTTGAATATTAATATTTTCACAGAATTTTGAATTTTTTTCGCAAATTGTTTCACATTTTTACAACATAGCGTAAATCTTTTCGGTACGGAAGAAATATTATTTGATATAAAGGCAACATAAAAGCATATACATGAATTGAAGAAAATACGACTCGAAATTCTTAGTTATCTTAGTTTTAGATACTATTAATAATTTTCGTGCTCTTCAATATTAACTGAGAATTTTTCTATTATTAATTTAAGTTTTTTTCCTCGTATATCAAGTATAACGTCCTATTTTCCCATCTCGACGGCTCAAGAGATGTCACCCGATGCTATGCTATCACAACTGCCAGACGTGCGTACGACTTCTCCTGTTGCCTCCTACGCTATCAAAAGTCGTCTCAGTTCGTTTCAGAGAGTTCAAGAGCTGTGGCAGTGCAGTGGCGCCGTCGTTGTGTGCGCTTTAGAGCAGTACTGCCGGGATCTGCAAACAGTCACTAGTCAATTTTTCTCAGATGGAGATAATTATCTGCGCAAAACTGCTAGAATAATAATGAAAACCACCATCAATGAAAAGAGCCTACCGAGCAACTGCGCTAACTTTCAATAGGATACAACGCCACGTCAAGGCACTGACGTCGTAGAACATCGTTTCCCAAACATTTTCAGTACGAGACCCCTATAAATACCACCAAGCCTATCATGAACCCCACATTTATAAGCCTTCTAAAAACACACCAATTTTCAAGGGCGCAGATATATTTTAAATATTAATCGCAGTGGAAAGAACAACAATAAATTTTCATTAATTTAGCTACGTAAATAAAAATGTAAATGCTCGTTTGTTCAAAATCTTAACTCTCATAAAGTTGTTCTCCAATTAATTTGAAATTTTGGCACAACGTTCCATTCGAATACCATCGTATTATTATTATTATGTGAGGTAGATTCATAAATAATTTCCTTTTTATTATCTTTAATTCAACTTATATTACAAACTAAATTATCAAGTTTTCATCAATCGTATATCCAATATTATTTTCAACAACCTTTTCCCATTTGCCAATTAACTCTTCACTACCATCCAGATAAAATAAAGACTTTCGATTCAAAAAAAGGTTTGGATGTACTCTTTCACTGATCTTCAGTAAATTTTCAGCCTTGAAGAACATTCTGTACAGGCCTAAACAGATGAAAGACCATTGCCTTTTCCGGTGAATACGGTCGTAGGTTAACCATTTTTTATCCCCTGTTATGATACGATCGAGAAGAGGTTCATTTCGCTGTTTCGAAAAATGACTCGTTACGATGGAAAGGATGATTCTCCACTAACGATGTTAAAGCATTTTCATCGATGTGAGATGAACGTTTTGTAAGCCAATTTCTTACTTATCGACTTGTTATGACATCCTGGCCATTAATGCTGCATATTTTCATCGCTGTTTCTGCTGCACCATTTTCCTGTTTAAACTTCCACATCATCACATGTCGAGCATGTAACCCTGTGTCTTCCATTTCAAGGGTTATTTTTAATCCTTTTACATCAATGCAAGTGATAAAATGGCACTGAAAAATGGAAAGAAAATCTTTATTTAAATTTAAATTATTAAACCAAAATATGAGAGTTTTAAGTGAAAAAAAAGAATTCTAATTTTACATAAAAATTATTAGAAATTAATATTAATGAGTTGATGAAGTGACCTGATATATTTTCTTGGAATACTTTTTATGACGTTTTTTGAAGAACATCGCCATCTGTTGCCCATCTGTGCGTTTTTTTTTTCTCTTCCATTTAGCAAGACTGAGCGAGAGCAACACATACAGCGAGCATCAATATTTATATGAAAACCCTCCATGACCCTTTTGGGGGTCATGACCCGCAGTGTGAAAACCATGTGGCATCGTAAAACATCCAAGAATTTTACTCGCCGAATTAATCCAGTATTTTGCATGATTATTGTTAATAAACTTACAACTGATTGAATTAAGGGGTTCGAGTTACGATGGAGTATTAAATTAAATTAAATTAAATCAAATTAAATTCCTGGTAGAATTTAATGTAAGGTTAGGTAATGCTAGATTAAACTGATTTATATTGTAGTAGATGGTTCAAATAAAAAAAATAAAAACTCTGAGAATGCAAAAAAAGCAGTTTACTTGAAAGTAAAATATTGCTAACAGTGTTAAATATTATTTTTTAGTACCATGCACCTTTATGAAGATCGTCGTTGCGAATAATCATAATCAGTAACATGATAAATTGGGGCTACCTCTACGCCGAAAAAATGTACTAGTTCGAGAGTTTTTTGAACGTTATTGTACACTTGTATAACAATTCGAAGACGTGCTTAATATAAATTACAAGAGGTAAGCATGAAAAAATAAATTTATAAACCACATCGAGAGTGATCCCTCTTAGCATCAATACAAGCTCAGATCCCTTTCATTTTAGGTTTAAACACCAGCGCCTGATTGAAAGAAACATGATAGTAGTTAGAAAAGTGCATAGTTACTTAACGAACTGTGTAAATCAGGATTCAGGATCCTTTTTAGCTACGGCACCCATGAAAGTTAAATAGTTTTAAATATATTTCTCTCAGAACCAAAAAATGTTTTCATCACTGAACATAACTAAGTGCACGCATATTTTTAGAAAAATTTCACCTTAGATTTATCTCCTCTCTAGATACTGATATCGTAAGAGCCAGATCTGGCTCGCATGCCATAGGTTACCGACCCCTGCTGTTATAGATGGAATTAATGTTATTCTTTTATATTAGAGGTGTCCCGCCGTTACCCCTTTTTAGGTGATTCTAATCGTGAGATGCAATTTCAAACTTCATTTACAGTTTCAAGAAGATTTTCAGTTTAGTTGGTAAACTTTTGATGCAATCAAAGTTATAAAAATATCTCGGGAAGCATACCTATCCCCTGAAGATCGCCAAGTCCCCAAGGATCGCCAAGTTTTCAAGGATCGCCAAGTCCCCAAGGATCGCCAAGTCCCCAAGGATCGCCAAGTCCCCAATGACCGCTAAGTCCCCAATGACCGCTAAGTCCCCAAGATACATTGAAGGAAAATTCTCTACAACACATCCCCTGAAGAGAGAGGTAGATGGAATTACTACTTCGGAATTACTATGCTAGTACGCTGGTACGGAGGGCGCCGACGTCGGAATGAATGGACCAAGAAGTCTTTGAAGTTCGTCCCTGGCTTAAATCCAATGGAGTCACTTCGGAAATGAAACAGGAGATCTGCAGGGAAGGTCAAATTATAAACATCACAACATTTGATAAACAACAGAGCGACGGAGCGTCGAAGATGTGAAACAATGTTCTGATGTACAAATTCATGTTTGCGCTTCGATAATGATTATTATGATAGTCATGGTTTAAAGCTCCTTATTCGCTTCAAATGTAATCCAACGATAGTGAAGAGAAGGAACTATTTTCTACGGACCATAGAGAACTTGAATCTATGTACGAGGTGCGTTCTCCTACATTCCTTACGCACAGAAACAGCAAATTAAAAATGGATACGTAAAATACACAAAAAAGAAATAGAGAAGAAAGTGTGAAAATTGAAAGAAGTGCAATGAGCAGGAATGACAAGTTCCGAAGGTCTGTCTATAGCTTGGGTAACCTTACAATGTCCCCCAGGGGATACCATTCCCCATAGCATATGGTACGCGAACCTAAATAACCTAACCCTATTGCCTATCCTTTGCTCCCTGAGGGGGTTTGTGCTTCAATTTTCAATATAATCGCTTCTATACAGGTTTTTCATCAACGCTGAAAGAATTTTTTTATCAATTTTCAATATAATCCCTTCTATACAGGTTTTTCATCAACGCTGAAAGAAATTTTTTATTGATTTGATTAACATCACTCAACTTGCTTTTGTGCGTGCATATAATTTGCAAATTATTTCGCTGGGGATTACGAATACCATTACAGCTCCTCATCATTCAAATCAGGTTGAAGAAACGATAAACCAATCAGTTACCGTGCCCAATGATCAGACTCGTCCAACTCTCACGCGAACACTCACCCAAAATTGAATTAGATCATGTGAAGGAAGGTCAATTTCTGTCGGTCAGATAGAGTTTCCAGGTAACCCGTACTAATTAACTGAACAATGTAAGGCGCTTTTCTAGGGACAGCTGAAAGTGATCTTCAGTAGTCTAAAATAAGCATTTATACAAATAAAAAAATGAAAAAAAAGGTTAGAGAAACTGAAGCCTTAACTCGGCAAAAACGTGTTCGTGCTCCTTTACATATTACGTACTTGTCTGAAGCCTGATGAATGTTGTACATGTAGCGAATTTTACCTTGCACAGAGCAGGTGGAGCCTTTTCAGATTCTTCCCTCCACTCCTCTCCCACATCTGCACACCGGCTCTCGGGCAGACACTTTTCCGTTCACCCGGGTTGGTAAAAACGTCTGTTCGGGTTTTCTTAGCATGTTCGCTGCCACCATGAATGTTAGGTGCGTATATTAGGTCAGCTCCGCAATTTAAACGTAGCTATATATCTGTTAACAGCTGAGCTCTAACTATCAAAATACCACGTGACGCACGTGTGCGTCAAGTGGTAGCGAACGTGTTGAATACAGATATCATTCACAAAACTAACAATTAGCAACAAAATTTTTAGCTCATATTTATTATTTGAAGCATATTTTATAGTCTTACAGCACTTCCTTGTGCATGCATATCCCATTAGTTGTTGTAACTTTAACCTAAGTTTCTGTCTGTGTAATGACTTTGTGTCAAGTAAAGTTTCTTTAACACGTTGGCCGCGCGAGTGCGCCATATTGGTACACGTAATCATCTAACCAAACCTAACGTAACGAAAATACTAACATACATGAATACAAATTTTAAGTTTTCGTAAAAATTTGTGTTCAGAACTCGAATAAGCTTATTTAGATTAGAAGGAAAATGAATTGGATAACCAAATTAGTGAAAACAAAATCCTTCATTTTTACCTTCACTACGGATATCTTTGTCGACATGAAATTTCACCTGTATGGAGAAATCGCGGCCAACGTGTTAAAGGAAACTACGTGTATGAAAGAAAATGACTTCAAAGTAATTTTGGTATATACTGTTGATTAACACTTTGACTACGATTCTCCACAGAGATAAAATCGCATGCCGACAAATATCTCTGCTGTGAATTTAAAAATAAAGGATTTTGGCTTCACAAATATGGTTACTCTATTAATTTTCTTTCTAATCATAACTAGCTTATTCGATTGATGAACGCAAATTTGATGAAAACTTGAAAATTTGTATATATACATGATAGTGCTTTGGTTACATTAGGTTAGATCAGACGATCGCGTGTACCATATACGACCCATTCCGGGGGGAAAGTGTTAATTAATCATTTTCGGGTCGTGTACTACAAAACATAATAATTTGATCACAGTGCAAACTCTAAACAATTTACTATAGTACTTATTAATTTATAAAATGTAGGTAACTCGGAATTCTCTCGAAGTATGCTAGATCCACCTGGACCATCGATAAATTAGGACGACACCATTCTCTTCAGAAAAAAGAAGACTAATTCGATCTCGTTTAAGAACTTCTACACTCACAGAGGACATTTCAAAAGTAAAAGTACATTCTCGGAACATTACTCGTCCAGATTATTGGTAGAATTTTTCAGCTCTACATATGCATATAAATCATGTGTAGGGCAGAGGTTGAAATCGCTACGACGTAATAGACTTCTTATTAATGATTCAATGAATACTTTTTCAACACAATATAAATCAATGTATAATGCAAATATAATATGCAGCATCAGAATAATATCACTTAAAGGCAGCTTAACAATTCCTCAATTACTATACTATACCCTGTTATGCAAAAAGGCTTCCAGCCAATAGGATCAAATTGGTGCTCATGCAAAACACTGGCTTACCTCTCTTTAAAATGAAATGACGGGTGCCTATGAGAAAGACTTATGTTTCCCGCTTCCCATATGCCTTTCTTCTAAGGTAAAGAGTGAAATAAAATAGAACCTGGCAACAGTAAAAAGCCAAGTGGCCTTTTCTTGGATTTCTAACGTCCCGCGGCGTGAGCCCGATTAAGTAAAAAGTAGGTGCAATAACGGCAAAAAACGGGTGGTTTTACTACACATTTGGCTTAGTGATCACTGCCACTAGTGCTAATTCTGTTACAGGCTCCTGGTTGCAGTAGTGGCAGTAACAAACGTTTACTGACCACTGTTGGTTGAATTAGTAGCAGCTAATTTACCTGACTTGAACCCTTTAGATCTGGAATACATTTCTCGCAGAACACTCGCCTAACATTTTACTTGGCATTTACGGGTTTGAATGAAAAAAGGACAAGTGAATAAACTGAAACAATTGCTTTACGCATCACATTAGTAACAAAATACTGAATGCTAAATTCAATCACGTTTCAGCAATCTCAAAGTAATGTAAACATTCAGTACACATGTGACTTGTCAGTCATGCTATGGCGTAAAGGGTTGACTCGCCTACTTTACTCCTACCCTGGCGCTGTACGTGATTTGTGTCCGACGGCGTGGGATTTAGATAGCTGCTCGAAACTCAACATCGACGTAGCGCTCAGCTCCTTCAGGTTGCCACATTATGCTGTTTTTGAAATGATTATGCTGCTTAACGCTTTCGCTAGCTGATTACAGAAAAAATATTACTGGGGATTGTTTACCTCAGTTACGTTTCGGAAATAGAATCGAGGTCAACTCTCTGATATATGTACAGCGCGCCGTAGCATAAATACCTTTTTTTAAGTTTAAAGTAATTTTTCTGGAGCTAAATTTCGTTCTTCCACTTGGCAAAACAATCATGTTCAATACTGGAGAAGGTGTAATTATTTCATCGGAACAATATATGTTAAGCAGTCAAGAGGCGTCAAAATGATTTGTACAGGAGTATTATTTACATTAGGAGAAAAAATTATACATCAGGGAAACAATTTTATTGTTTGGCAATAATTTCAACATTGAAGTGAATGTGGAGTGTTAACTCGAGATCTCAGCTCCAAATAGTAATTATATTTGAAAATAAATCTCATCCAATAGCTCATTTCTGAAAAGCATGTGACCAAATCTCACCACCACGTATTTTACATACGTTCATCTATTTCTTTTCCTGTAAAGCCCTAGTTGTTAACATACAGTAGCTCTTTTCGATTCATTTTTCACTTTCTGACACCAAAAAGTTTAGAATTTACGACTCGATCATGATCGTGAAAGAATTTTTCGACCTTTTCCTTTGGCCCTTCTTCAGTAAAGAGCTTCAGAATAATTATTATTTCTTGTTAATATAAAGAAATAAAGATAATATAAAGAATATAAAGAATGAATAAAGATAAATATAAAATAATTATAATTATTTCTATTCCAGTTCCCCTCAAATTTCACCTCTGGACAATTTTGCCAAACCTGAATCCCAACTTGGATAATGCTCCACTGATGCTACATAGTACTCTAGATTTGGAGGAACCTTCCCATAGTTAACATTTTCAAAACAACGTTTCCAAGCTGATAAAATTACTTTTTCACAATGATATGAAGTACGCACAACTTATGTCACAGCTGGGAAACTCCGTTAACTTTTCAAGAGCTTAATTAAGAATGCGAGGAAGTTTCAGGGGACGCTGGAGAGGGTGAGCAACCGTGTACTGCTGACCAAGCCCGGGCACCAAGGCGGCTGGCAAAGTACCAATGATTGTCACGAATATGCAGATAACAGCAACAGAGAATGTACCGATGCCTGGTGTACACGGCGATTTAAAATTGACCAAGAAGAATAAGACTGGGATGTCATACGGGAATGAAGAACGTCCAACGAGAAGGTATTGTGTGGTTCAGTGAAAAGTATTTCAAAATTGCCCTTCAGCTGTGGGCTTCAATAAATTTACCAACAAGTTATGCTATTTTATTTAAATTTTTTTCTTTTATGAAACAGAAAAGCTCCTCTAACTTGCACAGAATTTTCTTCGCTTGACATCATATTTATATTCATTCCAGTCAATTTTTATTTATTAAACACACTTAATTCTCTACTAGCCCTCCCGACTTCACCATTGTCGGGTCAGTTTATCCACCCTTGATAGCACAATAAAAAATGCTTTTGAACTCTTTTAATTCTAATAATAAAAGTTTAACCGAAAGGTCGGGATAAAATCTGGAATATTCTTGATCCTTTTTGTCATTTCTACGTCCAATGTCAGTCACATCCTGGAATTCATCCCGTCCATCATACATTCACTAAAAAACGAATTAATCATCAACAGACAGAACTTAACCATAAATCCGTTACATCCTGGCAGTAGATTTTCAATCATCTTTGTAAGAACATGCGTAATATTTTGGAGAAAATAATACAAGTATTCAATTCTTTACTACACGTGGTAGTTCTCCATCGCTTCTTTCAAGATCGCATTTCTGAATTATACTTATTTGGCATTTTCTTTGAATTTAAACAAAAGAAGTAAGACCATCAACATACATTTGAGACACCAAGTTCTAGTACGTACGTAGCACTCGTTCGGTGTTTGCTCTGATCGTTTTCGCGAACATACTTTTATTGTACTTGATGTTGAACGTCCCTGAGAGATGGAGCTTCAAATGTCTCGATCCTAGAGCTCCCAAATAAAATTACAGTCTCTCCAGATAGCGGACTTTTCTCTCACTAACAAGGCATAGAACATAAATAGATCAACTCCGATCTGAGTTTATTTTTAGACGACCTACTGAATACACTAGAGGCTTTCATAACACATTTGAAGTTGAAGCAAATTACATGGAAATTGAATGAACTTCTAAGTACACTTGGCATCTCCACAGTTGAATTCCGAGTCTCAAATTTACGTGAAAATTTTCCGTTTTCCAATATTGAGAAAAAAATAAATTTTATACACGGAGGCAATTATGAAAATCGACAAATATCGAGGCAACACAGAAAAAAATCTGTTAGTCAATTTGCAAAAACGACATTGCATGTTTGTCGTCCTTTTTAAAGTTAGATTGTCATCATTGCTGAAGTGAGAGTGGCGTCTACATAACATCAAAATCTACCATTTTATTTCTTTATTCTGCAGTCTCAAGTCACAACCTCTAACCAAATTATTATAAAGAATTGACAATGCCAACATGACTTCCTTAACTGTGCCCTAGAAGTCATAGAACTTATTCGGGCCCACAATTAGCATGTATAAAAAACTCCATTGTAATGGTATGAGAAATCCATGCTTGTAATATCCTTCAATAGTGTAACACTTGTGGTAATAAATTGTTCCAAAAAATTGTTTCAATTAATGTTCAATTTCGGATGCTCGTTTCCTTCCGAATGCTAAAAGTAAATTTCGTCCTCAAGTGATGATGATTTTTCAGTTGGACGAGCTCAAAAATGAGCAACATCAGTTCAAAAAAGTATTTTATGGTTTTTGATAGACAATGTAGTAGATGTATTCGCATATGAAATTCCAAGATGCTTATTTACCATAAATATCAATTTACTGAGGAGGGATACTGCATCAGTGCACGAAATACAAATTCAAAAAATACTAAGACCAACGATGTATCACGCTCGACCGAGGTACGTGAAAATCTTATGTAAATAGAACTTGAAAATGTAGTTATATGACGTTCGTTTGAATGGTCATTAATTAAATTTCTAAGGATTAAAATGGCTAAAAATTTACTAATAGTCTGAAATATAAGCTCTGATGAAATTCCCGCACCAACTAACATAGCTGGTTACAGCCACTCTTTTGTGAGAGCGGTCAGGAAGCGTAGCACAGATACACTCGTACTGCAGTGGTTCTTTTAATTAACCTTGTTGGAGGAACTGAACTCCACAAGTTCCATACAAGCATTCATCGAATCTTTCGTAGTTGGAAAAGTGTGCTTCTTTTTTCTTCAGATTCAAAACACGAATACGAGTGGGGTGAACCAAACCGCCGAAGCCCTGAAACTGACCCCTGGGGTTTGATCGAACACAGGTTAAAAGAGCCACTGTCGTACGGTGTTCAACGAAACTTGCAAAATTTGAACAGCATGTCTGCACAATCAGAACGCGTTACTCATTTATAAACCATTCCATGACACTTAGCACGCAATATTCTCAGAAAATAAAAACCAATCGTCGGAGTTAATGGAAAGAACGAACGTTACAAAAGCATGCCTTGAAGTGTCGAAAGAGAAAAATACATCCTGTTCATATTCGGTATTTTTTATAGAAGACCCAGTAATAATAGACGTTACCCTAATTAAGTGCTACACATTTGAAAGCTTTTCACAGGATTTTTTCCACGAGAACACGAAGTTCTCACTCGAGATATATTTATATTCTTAACAAGATATTTCGTAGAATTTTCCGGAGAGTTACTCAGTCCGTCCCTTTGAGACTTTGCAGTGATAAGTATCCGCAGATTATGCAAACGATTCCCAGAACAATCGCAGAACACAGAAAGCGTGACTACGAATAACCTAATGAAATGTATACAGCGGTTAAAGGCCTTCGTCTACTTCCTAAACAGTCTAGCGGGCTACAAACATTTGACTAAGGATGGAAGCTCTTTTGGAATGATTTTTTTACTACGTTAGCTCGCCATAGACTTCTACAGGGTTTCCTAGGAGAATACAGAGAATATTGTAAAAAATGCAAAACTCGTGAAATGTTCGAAATAGAACTTTTATTAGTACTCAAAATTAAACCAACACAACTTATGAATGAGTATATGTATAACACTTTTAAATTATATCAATGAAAATCTTGCCCAAAGTTTTCTGCATATTTATGAAGATTAGAAAATGTGGAACGCTTTTATACACTGTAGATACAACAGTCTACCGCAAAAATTGTCGCCTTCGTCAGATCAATTAAATAATGTCATACTCAATTCTAGAATTTTTCAACGCAGCAAATAAAAAAATTCCAGCAAGGCGTTCTGTAAAAGCTGGCAAAAGATTAAAGAAGAAAAGTGAAATCCTATGCTAAAAAATATATATCAGGGAATTAACTTGCAGGATAAAGAATCCAAGGCAGCAAAAAACTCATCAAAATTTATATACACACCCATAACTAACCTGGGCGATCGGAATGTCAAGCAAAAAGAGCATCTTTTCGGTACAAAATGCTTTCCAATCTCAAATGAGACATTTGTAACAAATAAATTTATGCATGTTGATACGATACAAATGGAACCTTATTTCACAAGGTTCACAAGGGCCTGATGGTTTTGGTGTACGCGCTCAACATGGCCAGGAACACACCAGCAACAGCTGAAGATTTCGATCTCGACCGCTTTGTAAATCTATTGTTGATATTATTATGCATACGTCGCTGTCTGATTATGCGTCGAACACCTCACGCTACACACATGTAAGCAGTAATTCACTTTCACCAGGGTGAGTAGGGTGATTAAATACAACTGTTAAATGTTGACTATTTTCCTATATTGGGGGAAAGAGTTGGGTGTGCCACAGATAGCTGAGAAGAGGTAACGTGAGCTCATAAACTGTAACCAAAGATATTTTCACTTGAATCTTGTGTTCGCTATTGTAAGGGGTCTGAATATACTCTTCCACCTGCGCTCGTTCAGAACCTAATTCATAGGAAGTACAAAAATTTAGGATCACGGGAATGAAAAAGTTAGAAGGATGTAGGTAGCTAAGAGATACGGAATCTTCCCTCGCAAAAAAATAACTGGACCAGCTTCATCAAGTAACTGAACTTACAAAGGACTCTAAAAACAAATGATATTCCTAGCGCTGAATCTAACTTGAGTATTTCAGAGTGTAGTCGAGAAATGGCTAAGTCCCCTAAAACGCCACGGATGATAGATTTTGCGCCCGGGTACCTCCTTCCAGAACATAGCTCAGAAATCTAAGTAAATTCTAACGAGCGTTTTTTTAATTGTATGCAAATTATAAGAAAAAGACTATCCGGCCTATCATGACGGATCATTTTAATTTTGTACTTTACTTGTAGCTCAATACATCGGAAATAAAAATTCGACGACTGACAAAGAAAAGATGAACAAGTAACATATGCTTCCGATAATTGATTCCCGGTCTAATCAGATTTAAACATTAAGTTTTCCGATCAATTATCAGTAATAATCAGATTGGCATGTTTTGAGCTAACAACGTGATCATCAAACGTGATTTTTCAAAAAAACATTTCTGAAACAGCTCAACGTTGAACTGTTGCAACCAGTAGCGTTTTGTTTCGTGGTGGCCAGGTAATGAGGTGGCACACAAGTGTGGCCTGGGTGGTGGAGAGGGCTCCAACCATTTCCAAGAGTTTCTCATGAAGTAAGTCTCTTATCGACAGCTATGCCAGCTGATCACACAGGGTGATAAAAAAAATGAGAGGAGTAAACTTTGACAGTACACGGAGACATGCAAAACATACACCTTTTACGAATACGAAATATTTCAAAACTATTTAATTTTCAAAACCCTTAGGTTTAAAATTAAATGTGATGCCCAATTTGTCAATTGCCGTGTCTCTAAAATGTAAATTTAAAATTAAATGGTCCCTTCAAATCTGGCAACACTTGATCGCCTAATATTTACTAATCGGTTCACGCTAAAACGCATTGTTGACACCATGACACGTTTGTCAAATGAAGTACTTGCCTTATGGGGCTTCCAGAAATTTATTCGGAAGAGATACCAGATCCGCATCGACGCAGGGGGCAGTCGCAGTCATCCGAACACTTATTGTAAAGTTTGTTCCATGAAACACAAGTTTCTCCGATATTCATTTCATTTACCATTACGACATTTCTCAGAAACAGAAATATCATTACCCGGATATATATAAATTAAATTTAAAACCTCAGTGCCTTGAAAACTTTTAGTTTTAAAATATATTTTCATGAATAGGCAATATATTTTTAGCCTACTGTGCACACAGCATTACACTGTCGGCAAAGTTCAATGATACAATGCGAGTTGTGCAAGACGCCCAATAACACGACAAAAAAATGTCGAGAGTAGTGTTGATTTCACTGGGATTAAAGAGCTGCTGTATTTCTGTATACTGAAGTGAGACGAGTAATGTGATAAAAATGATAAAATTATACTTGCAAGTGTATCCCAAGTTCCGAGAGATAACCTTTTGAATGTAAAATCAAATAAATTCGAGCCTGATTACAAGGCGGCACAAATTTTTCTATCAAAGGAGGGACTTTTGTTGTGTGACAAGCTTGAAGAAATGTAAATGAATAGCGTTCTAACAACAACTTGAGGCATTGAAAACGGTAAAACCTTTGGCTCCATAAATTCACTTCCTAATTTAAATTTGATGGGAGGAAAAATAATAAGTCTGTCAGTACTCCGTTAAGGAACGCAATTAGGCCAACATAGGTTCTTACCACATGTTGACACAAGACAAATGTGTTTCAACAGCGGAGCTCGCCTAAAAACATTAACAAATGGGAGAAATTAACACCCTGGATTCGGAACGCTTGAGCAATGTCAGACCCGGGTTTCTGTTGTTGTAAGCCTGATACCTGGTCGCAAATACGCGCGACGCAAATCCGTGAGCTCGATTTTAGCAGTAAGTTTTGGTGGCCCCATCCTCGACAGGTTGTTAAATAAACTCGTGCTATAATGAGGTGATTTCAGTCATTTTTCCAGATGTAAGCGTCACTCGCAAATGGTCGGTTTACACCAGGAGAGATCAATGAAGGATGAATCAACTCATTGAAATTGGATCGAAGTTGAAAATTTGGGAATGTTACTCGCACAAATTTAAGCCAAACCAATTAGGATAAAACGAATTAATTCGTTGGCGAGTAAACGACGTAAACTCGCTCGGATTCCTTGACTTAGGGAGATCCGAGACGTTCATCGACAACACGCACCTCGAACAGCTTGTATTTGGTAATTTTCAGTATAAGGAACTTCAGCTTCTTTTAAACAACACGTAATTGATTGGGTGTGAGAATTTGAGAAATAAAATGTGAAGAAACCGAGGTCAAAAAATGAGAAAAAAATTCTACATCTATATTTTAATAGATGATATATTACAATGGATCAACATAAGGATAGGGCGAGGTTCAAAATGAAATCAGTAAAAAAACGAGTCGTCCGTCAATGGCAAGGAACTCAAATAGCTCATTCTCAGTACAGAAGGAGATCAAAGCAGGTAAATGAACTCCAAAGAAAACTTTGAGAAGACTATTTGAATCATGCCCGACTTCGAGCAAACGCAGCATACTGAATACCGATTTCGAGTTGAAATCTAAAATCATCATCAACCGAAGCTGCAAAAAGGTGTAATAAGAAAAGTACATCAGTGAGAGTAATTTGAAGAATATCAAAAATGAGCAGAGAAGACGTAAGCGAAGGAAATGGCTAAGGCGCTGCATTAGTAACCCAACATTGAACGTTCGAATACAAAGCTAAGGCCTACTTAATACTAATATAAAACCCACAACAGACGGCTCCTTAGTGCGCTTTGAAGCTGTCGCGAGTAACAAGTGCCACTTTTGCGATGTACGATGCCCAAATATCTTGACGATTCAACTGTGGCTCTGTCAACACCTTCACACTACGTATGTACAACACTGGGCGCATGGAATGAAAAAGAGTTGATAGGTGCAACCACTAACTGGTACAACGGAATGGGGATGATTTCTATCCGCAATATCGATACTGCGCTAACGACTGAAGTAAACGACAGTTTCGCAGAAGCGGTCAAAATTAAAACTGAATATTCTTTATTAACAGATAAGGATTATTAATAAAAGGACTTGACGAAACTGAACCAGTAGGCCGCGACGTGCACGCTTGCTCCAGACTTTTCCACGGATCTCAAGCTATTTATATCAGCATACTAAATATTTATTAATTCAGGGAGAGCGTCAAGTCAACTAGTGATATGTAAAGAAAAGATGAGCTGCAAAATGGCACCTGGTGACAGTGTGACACAGCAAAATCGCCCGTAGAAACCCCCACCCCAATCAACCGTAATTCTATTCGTAGTGCGAAAATAAGGTCAGAAAGGAATACTTTGAGATCCCTTACATACCATCCTAGCTTTTGATCAGGAGTGAGCAATGAATATACCTGCTCTAAAAACTTATTACTAATACTAAACGGTTAACACAAAAATGCAAGAAGCATGGGTACCGTCACATTAGAATTTGACTTCTGTATAATACGAGAAAAAAGCAGCATCTGAGAGAACTACCCAATCATTCTTCCTTCCTTATAATTGACACTATAAAATTATACACATGAGAAACGTACACCATGAACAGTGATTGTAAGCGCTCTCTAAATAACCTTAAGTTTGAGTAAATTAGTTATGAATGCAGACACTGCAAAGATATATGTACACATATACCTTGGTCCAGGCGCATATAGAAGGTAAACGAAAAACTAAAGAGATCTACGCGACAGAAATCATCTATTGTAGTTTAAATACAAAACACAGACACAAGCACAGGAAGTTAGAAGCAGACGAAGAAAAACAGAGCCATTTGTCAGCTGAAGTTTCTATAGTTGCCCTAGTTTGACGGCATCGTAAGATGCAAAAGATCCGTCCAATCAATACGAACTGAAGCATTTCAGGTTCACTTGCTCTACAAGTTGAGACGATTTCCGTAGTCTGGCAGTCACGCTGAGGACAACATGCCTTCAAACACCGGAAGTGAAGAATACTTGATTGGTGCCTGCTCAATGAAGGATTAGTTGATGGCCAGACCAAATATAGCGAAGGTTCCGATGGGGAAGAAATACAATGCGACACTGTGAAGCTCAAAAATAAATACAGCTTCGTATGTTAAAGCATTTTAAGGATATCTACACACTGTCACGTGTATTTGTTCATCTCGGATGCATAAAAAATGCCTTCAAACATCTTTTCAGTGGCAAGAGTGCACTATATGGCAAAAAAGGGAGTTAAAAACGTAGTAAACTTACTCAGATGGTACTGATGTCACTCGATCTTTTCGGAAAAAAAGGTAAAATCAGCATCAAATTTTCTTCAAGACGCTCGACAAAGTTCACTCACGCAGCTAACAAGCAACATTACCTCGAACTAAACGCTCCAATTGACAAGGGTATTTCAGGTTAGCTAGTCCCAGGAACTCATCGATAGTCCATACTCCATTAACACGAACAACTCGCGTAGAACAAAATACGAAACATCTATTGCTGTATCAGCATCGTTAGTCGACAGCACGCGTTTGCGCTCGGCACAAGATTCATTTGTAACTGCCGACATAACCCGCTCTCAACATTAACCACGCGACATATCCCGCTACTCAACATTAACCACGCGACATATCCCGCTACTCAACACTAACCACGCGACATATCCCGCTACTCAACACTAACCACGCGACACATCCCGCTACTCAACACTAACCACGTGACATATCCCGCTACTCAACACTAACCACGCGACACATCTCGCTACTCAACACTAACCACGTGACATATTCCGCTACTCAACACTAACCACGCGACATATTCCGCTACTCAACACTAATCACGCGAAAAATTCCTATTGACCTCGCAACCTCAATTAAAATCAGCGTACAAGCGCGCCACGAGGAAGGGTAGTCACGTATCAATACTAATTCCTTAAGAGAAAAGCAATGTTCAATAAGAAAAGTAGTTACAAGTTCTTTTCTGTCACTCAGTGAACGCAATGGAAGTGAACTTCTTTTGTTGAAAACGTCTTTCACATAAAAGAGACGTATGAAGCCGAAGAACATTGAATCAAAAGACATTAAATATATCAGCACAAGAACCCTCAGTGCCCAGAGGCTAAACAGGATAAGTTAATGAATTTTTTCAATCACAAATACAAAATATTTACCTATTTGATAGGTCTCCAGGATATTTAATGATTTCACTTGAAGAGTACTTTTGATACAGAAACGTAACTTAGACAGTTCGTGATTCGAGTTTCAACGTGATGTTCAACTCCTACGAGTTGGGGAAAGTTATTCACCAGTGCCCTCAATATACGAAACAAAATTAAGAAGACAAACACGAGAAAGAGCGGAATACAGCGCACAACTGAAAGTATCTACCCTCTGACGACCGATAAATAAAAATTAGGACGAATGACTTACTCGGAAAGGTGTTCAGCGTTTGGGCCCTAGTGAACAAACGTCTGTGATGCAGTCCCTCTCTCGCTATGGCTAAATTATCTATCAATGTCTTCAACACTTTCGTTGTGAATTGAAGACTGGAAAAAATCCGGGGAATTGATGAGCTAATATAAAATACATGTTACAAAGAAGACATGCTATCTTGAGACGGCTTTGTAACTCGTTCCACACGTTCAACGAAAAAGATCATTGTTGAAGAGTGTTGGACACACATTTTCTAAGCGAATGGCACTGTGTCGTCAGATTTTCTTAGTAACGAGCCCCGTCGTGCAGATGGTAAGATACGTAGAGGCACGCCAAGAACGATGCAATTTAAGCGTTTAAATTCACCAGAGATGAAAATGCTTTCAAAACGTGTGACTGTCCCAAAACTCCTTCTAAATCCAAACCGAAATAACACACAGGATATGAAGTTGAGGCGAGATGGCTTCAAGCCATCTGACCTCCGGCCGTCTTGGCACTTCTGCTAGCGGAGATAGCAGATGCGCTGCTGGTGGCAGACTCCGTGTGTGACCTGGACGCCATCATCTTCTGGATCATATTGCGTGCGTACTTGAGTCGGCAGGCTAGGTCGGCGCTGCAGCCATGCTAAAATAAAACACCGTCGTTAAAATTTTGAAACATCGCTGCTTCTAAAATTTCACTTTCGCATAATTTCTGTCTCACAAAATGAATCGATGCTATTGTTCCAGTGATAATATAGTAATGATGACTCTACAGCTACAGTAGGCTTGAGCATTTCTTGTTAGCGAGGGCGACTGAGGAGCGCAGTTGGTTAATAGTGAATAAAATTTAAAATAGTTTCTTTTATAAAAGCTCTAGCGGGAATTGAGAAAAAGGACAGTAGCCGTAGCAGACTTTGTAAAGTGACAAGTCTCGAACTCACCCTGTTAGCCGTACGGCACAAATGGGGTCTTCAAAATCGATCCTATATAATACGACAAGGTTAGTAATTTATTTACTTTATCATGAAACCATTTACTTACAAACTAAACAAATCAGACAACACATTCACGAGTACAAATTCACAATCAACGACTGTCAGGGAGGGCAGTTACTAACCAGTCATACAGAAAATTCTATCACTTCACACGAGTTTTACGGTGTTTTTTTAAAGGCACGGGGACACCAGGAATAATAAAAATTCTCACCTCCTGAATGAGGGCGAGCTTAAACGTGCGGAAGTTCCGCTGCTGGTCGATGTAGGTGACCGCGCCCATCAACGGGCACAGGATAACTTTAGTGTGGTCCTCGAAGAAGTTCATCTGCAACACGATAACATTACTGAGACTCAACACTGGCCGTGCCTTGTGATTTATACATGTTAGTATATTTTTTCCCAAAAAACAAATGCTGGAAAGTGAACAGTTTCACGGTTGGGCCGGTGTTGCCCAATAACGGTTATCGGAAAGATTTTTCAAAAAGAGTCCGTTAAATTTACTTTAGGAATACAAAATTGACGCAACATTCAAATCAACGAATTTATTTGAAAATTTAAACCTACAAGTCACATGAAGTAACCGTAGAAAAAATTGTGATTATTATAAACGAGGGAAAGCGAAATAACATTAAAAATAATCTTGCATCTTCATACGACTCACCACAAAATTTTCACAACAGTATTTTGGTCAGATATTTTAGAAAGGAAGTGACGCGAATACAGATTAATACCGATACAAGCACAACTTAAGTACAAGAATTTTCATCTGGAATCAGAAGTGTTTGGAGCCGAAATCTTCTAAAATCATCAATAAAATTGACTTTAACAATATCGGGCGACAACGCAAGTTCAGACGACGAAATCGACAAGAAATAAAAACGCTTAATTTCTGGTGAATTTCAATCGAGTTATAAAATCAGTTGTCACCCAAAGAGTTACCTTAGACACCAAAACAAGACCCATTCAACCTGAAGTGGTTCGTCAGTGTTTCAAGCGAGCATGAGACGTACCTACCATGCCTCAATTACACCTATCTTACACCAATTTACACCTCAATTACACCAATCGGTCTTACGTTACGCAGACCCAGAGTTCCATTCAACACGACCGTTGAAGGCGGTAGAGACACCTCATTAGAGGGTGCTTCCCCAGAAACATCACCCACCAGAACACAGCACTGGGTACCTGGAGGGTGCCGTTGGTGAGGTGCAGCACGATTGCTGAACGGGTGCGGAAGTAGGTCCTGAGAGAGGGGATCCTAGCTAGCTCGTCGCCCTCGCGGGGACACATTGTGGCACCCGCCTTCAGTAGGTGCTCGTTCATGTAGTTGCGGAAATAACGAAGCAGCGTGACCTGCACAAGTTTCAATGTACATGACATGCTATGTCGCAGGTAAGTGCTGCAGGAAGTACTAAGAGTTATCTTAATGATAATAGGCAGCCTACTTTGATCTTTGAACAAGAGAAATAAAAATGGTGCTCGATGTATTTTGGTTCATTGCTAAGAGGTCAAGTAAGCAGACGGAGGAAAAACGGTACAGTTCATGCCCTGAGAACGCTTCAGCAACCACGGATGTATAAAGTTGGAACACAATATTAACACAATGTGTACTACTGCAAAATATAAAAGAGTAACGGCTTTAAGAGCTCAATGAAGAAATCAAAATTCATAATACAATTTAGGGAACCTAAACTGAAGAACAAATTAAAAAGGCATCTAAAGAAGCGGAATTGGTCAGTAGTTGAGATTTCAAACGGCAGTAAAATAAGATGAATACGAAAAGTACACATCTCGTCAAAAGCATTTACTGCACAAATATCTCTGTATTTCTTCGTCTCCTGAATATTGAACATTGTGAAAAGAAATTCGACGGAAATGTTATTAATACCCTAAAATATAGGTAGGGTTGCCCTAACACGTCGTTTTCTACTCGTGCAAATGCCTTTTCATATTAAGCACCAAAATTTGACACTATCTACTTTGTACATTCTAGTAAATTCCAATGTTAAGGTAAAATGCCTGCATGTGATATTTATGAACCAAGTTTAATCTTTGACTGAACATAAAATAAATGAAATTAAGAAAAACAAGTCTTGGCTTAATTACATGCAAGCACGTTTATGAAATACGCTCCTATAACGTGTCACTCGTCAACTCGGCCCGTAATGACGGAACCAAATTCTTGTCGAATGGTTAACTTCACATAAACCCCACTTTCGCGAATTCTACTTTACCGATTACTTTAGACTTTTCTATTCCATCTCCCATCTTACCCTGGCAGTTCGATTACTGTGAACTATTACATTTTGTTCCCCTAAAGTGCTTCCGAAATGAAAGCACTGAGCACTCGACCCTGAGAGCGCCGTCGGCAGGCGAAAGGTTCAGCAAATTTTACCTACTTGGAAGAGCATCCTACATTGCCATTACTCTGAACAACAGATCGAGATGTTCACCTTTTTGTAAAGGGCCTGCGGGAAGACGCTGAGGGTATGGTAGTGCTCCGTCAGGTTGCGCTCGATGTAGTGAATATTCCTGCACACAAATACGAAAAACGGAAATTAAAGTTGATAGTTCATCATCGTTTGTTCGCGCTCTCAAATCACTTACGCTAACTTTTCAAGAAAAAGCATTGAAGAATGCATATTGAAACTACAATATAAGTATCTGCTACTACCACGCATGGAAAAAAAATTCAAGTGAACTTAGACATTGTTTTATGTTTACGTAGCTAACGTAACAGAGCAGTACGAATGTAAGAGAAACAAGAACATCTAAATTCAATATTTTGGAGTTTGACAATTTTACAGGAAGTGCGTGGTAAAGTTTGAGAATGTATTCAGGCTGATCATTGCTCTTCAGTAAGCATGCGGGTACGATCTAGTTCGTGAAGGTGCTTGCAAAAGCTTTCTGATCTGCACAGAATGCGTAATAAGTTTCTGAGTGCAGTCCAGAGCTTGAAGGCGACAGCGTTCATCAAAATCAAACTAAAAGTTTTTACTTATTTCCGCCGCAGAATGGAGTCTGTGATGAGTAATATTACCATGATTGTTTATTGTGTACATCTATGACGAAGTAAGAGAAGTGAATATATACTGGACTTAAAGTAATGGTTTTCAACTTAATGAAAGATGGTGATGTATAGAAGTCAGGTCACTAACTGTGAACTTGTGATTAAGAAGAAGTAGTCGACTTGAAAGATGAAGTGTTAATATTGGTGCCTGAACATGAGACTTAGTGTAATAAGATAGAAGGCACGCATTTTCCACATGATACATTGGATATAATATCATGTGGATACATTGGATATATCATTTACAATATTCACAAAATATAATGCCAGTGTAGTCTATACAAAGTAACGACTCGTTAGGCAAAAATCAATGTAAAACTTAAAAGATACGAATGCTGGAGGAATTCTAGGACGAAGTTGAATGGAGAAATTTTCTTGTGTTTTGAATGCAGAAAAATTTATTGCACTTCAAAGTGATTTTTTTAAATAGTCGAGATCACAAGCTAAATTGAACGATGTAGATACGCGTAGAGTAAAAACAGGATCCTTGATATTGGAGAGCGTTGAAGGAGTCTTTGAAGTGCAATAAATGTAAAAAGATTATACGAGACTGCGAATGTTCCAACCGTTGTACGAGTATGTAAAGGAAGCGGAAAATTGGAGGCTAACAGTTACAGATGAGAAATTTAAAATGTTATCAAATCATTTAGCGGTATTAACACGGGCGACAGTAAGATTGAGCGAGATGAGAGTGTTGGAAGAATGCGGCAGTGCAGAAGCTGTCTAATTGAATTGAATGCAGAGTGAGCAACGCTGTGGCAGAGACTAAACGTGTTGAGTTCAGGTTGAGCAATGAAATCGGGAAAGTGATGAAAGCGAGCTATAATCTCCCAAATTTTGATAAATAATCATTCAAACTTAACGTACGACCCTGAAGAAAAGCGTTCGTATTAGTACAACTGCAACTTTATTTACTACAATACACCATGTATTCTTTTCAACAGCTGCGTCAGACGTATAATTCAAGTTGCCGGAATATATTTTGTGTGTCTTTGGCTATCAAGCAAAACTTAGAATATCAAACATCATAAGATATTGGGAACTTGAACAGCATTACTCACTCTCCATCAGGCAAGAGTTGGAGCTTGGTGAAGTCGTTGAAGAGCACGCCAATGCTGTCATCACACAGCTGGTAGCCCAGACCGTACTTGTCGCTGTAGTCCACCCACTTGCTGATCCAGACCATGGGCACGGCCGCGGGATCCTCCGCCTCGTCTGGACATACAGCAATAAATTAGTGGCCCTGCAGAATTTGTTAGTGGGTCACGGTAGAATCGTTTAAGGTAGCACTGCGGAATCTTTTCGTGCGGTAAAATCTTTTCAAACGGTACTGTAGATTCTTTTAGGAGCACATAATAAAACTAATTTGCTTACAACGCGAACGATAGTCACATAGAAACTGCTTCACTCCAAAACATTCTGCTCCTGTTACATGATTACAACACGAAAAACTGCTAAATGTGACTTTACAAGGGACGGTTTGCTGACCTTGGAATTTTGCAACATCAACACTTTTGACTACCAGCAAACCATTTAGATGTACTTTCTGACTTGTACAGTTATAACATAGAACTAAATACATTAATGAAGAAAAAACATTTCCCAAAGCTTCTGAGGCGAACATATTTCTGATCATGAATGAGTGAAACGATAAGTTCACCATATGTTATTGAAATGCTTGACATCACGGTTCAGCGAGTTGAGGTTTCTCAGCTTTCTTTCGTATACAATTATGATCAGTAACCACTGAACTAGAACGACTTACGTTTACCATAAATACAGCAACTAGGATAAAAGATTTATTTATTTCTTAGTCCATTAAACACCAAGTCCCAGTGTACGAGCTTCAGTATCGGCCACCGGTGTTTAACCCTTTACAGTCCAAATTATTCAGGCGATAACGCTGCATTTAGCATTGTACGAAAAACAATAAGGCTAATTAAATTAGAAACAAACCATTACTGCAATTAAAAAG
The DNA here is from genome assembly GCA_014899125.1 of Orchestia grillus. Taxonomy (NCBI): domain Eukaryota; kingdom Metazoa; phylum Arthropoda; class Malacostraca; order Amphipoda; family Talitridae; genus Orchestia; species Orchestia grillus. The sequence continues at coordinate 38,919 of VOMN01102055.1, forward strand.
TTTAATAAGTACTTCACGGTTTTATCGGGCACAAAATCTCATATACTAAAGAACAAGAAAGCATTGTTCAAGAAATCACATCTAAACAAATTGTAGACCCAAACCAAGGGCTTGTATTAATACGTAATATCGTTCGTCATTAAATTGAAAATAAATAATACGATATATAACAAACAAAGTGATTCAAATGAGGTTACCCTTCTTTGCAATACCCTGTAGGTCACAGTTCCCCAGCCAGGGTCTACTCGGACCCCCTAGGGTGTACGCAGCATCTTTTCACGGGATACGAGACGTCTCTACCCTGGTGACAGGCAAATAATCTATTGATCACTTCCTCGCAGTACTGGTGATCAATTTTCGTACTGAATTTTCTCTCTCATCTCCGCATAGTTACTACACAGTTGTAGGGAATGTGACGACAGTAAAATTTTCTCGGGGCGCAGACGGAAAAAAAAGTTGTGAAACGCTGGTGTCAAGAAAACAAACGGAGACCAGAACTAACCTTCATTGATGACGGCCTTCTCGTCAGGACAGGACGCGACCACAGCACACACCTGGGCGTACAGCTCCTTCATGTAGCAATCCTCTCCGCCTGTAAATTTTACAAGACCGTCAAGCGCATGCACTGCTTTTGAAATATATGCCAGACCATCAGATGTGCACTAGATCCTCTAATGTCTATGCTGTCACCAAATGTTTAATCTCTGATTGGTAAGTTGCTCTACTTGATAGTCGAATGTCAAAGAGCTGTCAAGGTATGAGGTATGTACCATACAGTCGAATGTCAGTTTTACAATACCGTCAAGTACAAGCACTGTTATCGAAATGTAAATTAAGCCATCAGAAGTGCATTAGTCATTTATTGCCCTGCACTTGCAGTTGGGAAACAGAAGTAATTGCAAACATGAAATCACATTTTCCATCATACATCTACCTAGCCAGCACTCGAAGAACTCTCACAGAATATACATTATATAATACAGATCGACATTGTTAAAGAAAATTCCTCCTTTTACTTTTACAAGTATACGGTCTCACGCACACACAAAACACACATGGCAAAGGAAAAAAGTAGTAAGCAAAATGGGCATGAAAGAAATTTCGAAGGCCTATCCATAGCAGACGGAACCTAACTGTGACCCCCTGGGGTCGCCGTTTTCCATAGCATACGATAAACGAACCTGACAACCAAACCCTATTGCGTTTCCTGGGCTCCCTGAGAGGGTCTTGAAATGAAAGCGACACCATTAAATGTATATATAAATAAGTGAATATAAATATAATAGCCCAATGCATAAAAATCGAACGTTTAAGAAACGACGCTTCACGAAGACCACAAATATTTTGTACAATGCCCACTAGAAGTATAATAGAATTTCCGAAAGCTATTGTATATTTAATCAAAAATATAAATGGCCACTACACCTACAATATGATGGTCAATTCATCATCTTCATTTGACTAAAGCCTTCACACCACAGATTTATTATTCAAATAAATATTTTTGAATACACACCAATCCGTAGGTGAGCTGGGATCACATACTCCTTACTTAAAAGATTATTTATGTACAAATGCTCATTTTCAAATTAATGACTACTGCTCCCATTTTCAATGATTTCCGAAATGCTACGTCACTCATCACCTTCAAGTAGAAGCACTCAAGAATTATCACCTGAAGGTAACACTCTGCTACGCAAGAGCAGCAGGGCGACGCCAAATTGAAAGGTTCCGAGTCACGCAAGTGAGGGTAGCCACGTCATACCTACCAACACATCGCACCTCACGAGACCAAGTTGAGACCACACAGCTCACCTTGCGCCTGTGTGGGCTGCCTCTGGGCACCGCCGTCCGAGGGCTTCTTGCCGTCCTTGCCTCCCACCTTCAGCGGGGACCCGCCATCTGCAACGCACGAACGTAGTTAGTGTTTTGTATGAAATGTATATGTTTTGTTGTATGCTGTGAATTTCTGTGTTTCGAGTGTTAACTGGTAGTTCAAGAATGTAGACCATGATCATTATTATTATTATTATTAACTTTAAAGCTCCTTATACACATGAAATGTAATCCAAGGAGAACTAAAAGAAGGGACCATTTAGTATGGACTTCAGAAAACGAGAAATTATGCATATGTGTGTTCCCACACAAGATTCCCTGAGCATAGTAACATCAAGTTAAGAAGGAGGACGAAAAAAGCTAAATAATAATCAACGAAGAGATTCGAATGGACAGAAGCTGAGCGGGTACGGGAAGAAAAATACGAGTCCCGAAAACTTAGCTAGAGCTGAGGTAATCTAATTGTGACCTCCTGGAGGGCGCAAGATACCATAGGATAGGGACGACGAGCCCAAGAATGTAACCATCGCACACAAGAGAAACAAAACAAAAAACAGGGGCAGTGTTATTGCGTATTTCTAACGCAGTCTTATTGCTTGTAAACAAAGAATGCATGGTCTTAGGTTTGTTTGAAATACATTATTCCTATTTATATGTTTACCAACGTGATTTGGTCATCTAAATATACGATATACATACTTTGAAAGTTTAACGTTACATACAAGCGTCTGACAATCGAACGACTAAACGATACAAAAAAAGCCATTACAATGCGAGTTTCATTATGACTGAACAATAGAAATCGGACGCAAAGCATAGCTACAAAAAAGTAAGGATGATCACATTGATGGAGGAATAAGGTTCAAGCTCAATTCCTTCTATCCTCCAACACGAACACATCACGACTGAAAACTTCGCGTCTACGTTTTTCCTCCACATCATGATGCACTGGAATTCTTAAATTAGATGTGAAACCCCATCCAAATTGGCACCTAGATGTCGAAACCGCGGTGCTCGGCTCATTTTTAGACAAGTAGAACTAGATAAAAGTAGAACACATAGGCAAATCACACCAGTGAGAATTGCTACCTTCCGCAAAAGCTTATACAAAATAGAGGGTGAATCAAAATAATAACGCATTTGTTCATCTAATGAAAACAGAATGAAATACAGAATGAACAAAAATGCTTATAAGCTGAAGCACAATTAAACAAAATTTCATTGTAAGTACGCGAGAAAAATAAAAAGTTTATAGAAATTTTATTTCGCTGCTATCATTACCCACACACACATCATTTCACCACATTCTGTAGAAGAATCTAATACGTCTGCATTTGCACTGCAGAAATAATTTTTGCGATATTCAACAACGCAAAAAAATCCAACTGTTTTGCACACATTTCGACACAGTGAGAACTCTTTCAACTAAAAAACGTGACATGTTTTATTGTGAGTGGGCTAATCTGCCTTCAGATCGGGCAAGAAAACAAAGATGTCACTAATGAAAACAGATCTGACGACCAGTGAATGCGGAGTGCATTGCACAATAGAGACTAGTTTCAAAAATGTTGTTCCCCTAATAAAAGTGTGCAAGAAAAAAAACATGTTAGCATTAACCTCAAGACAAAAATGCAGATTTGGATCGCATAAAGGCAATACTTAAGATCTGACACGGTATGATATTTCCAAGCAAAATTAGAGAGAATTTTTTCGCAGAAAATAAACGAATTTACATTCATTGTTCGAAAAATTTGTACTAGGTCAGCAAGTACGCAAGAAGCTCTTACACAAGAAGGCAAATGATCGTGATAAACGCGCTCATGAGATATATTCTAATAATATTTTGATTCTTCTGGATCAACAGACTTAATTACTTATAAATGGACATACGGGGCGATTTTTAAATATAAAAGCTAAAAGAATATTAATAACTTCTATATTATTAAATGGATTTCAAAAAAGTATTTATGTATAAAAACACTGGGCCAAAAGTCCAAAAATACCTGAAATGCCCGCAAGGTATCGTTCCTTTAATTAAATAAGAAACGGTGTCCTTTGCAATTTCTTCCTAAAGTGGGACGCAGAATTGAGAGTTGAATGGAGTGCACTCGTACACGATTGAATGAGGGCGACGAGATGAAAAAGACGATTCCATTTAACAGTGACACATTACCGAAAAATATAAATACTAGAATAATAGAAATGATTAGCAAGTTCAAAAACTTTTGCGCTAGCAACGGTCTATTCAAGATAGTCGAACAATTTACATAAAACGACTCCACCTACACATGGCCTGACAACAACGTGGATAGGTATGACCGAAAGCAAAATTTCATCATTCCAGGGTAACTCATGTCTTAACCCTATATCGACAAAATGGGACCATAGAGACCCGTTGCCAAAGAATGCTGCTAGATTGGCAAAATCTGAAGGCAGTCGTACAGCATTACGTCTACTCAAGACGGTATCTAATTTTTTTTACACCAAGCTCAATGACGCCTTATTGCCAAAATAATTTGGTCGTTGTAGGATTAAGGTAAACGGACACAGCTCAAGTTAGTTTGTTTACTCTATTTGTGGGTATTTAGCACAGAAAAACAACAAATAAAACCTGCTGTCTCTCTTTAATTTTAATTTATGAGACTCGAAATAAGCGTCGATGAAGATATTTATAACACGAACTTAATGACAGTGAGAAAGAATTTACTGTCTATCAATCCTTATCTCCTGCAACTTTTCAATATGCTATCGATCTTCATTAGAAAAATTTCCTCCCCCACGAAACATTTCACGACGATTGAAAAGCACAACAGGAAACTAGTCACTCGTGCGCTGCCGTGCAAGAGCGAAAATTATAAGAAAAAAACATCAGTCGTAGAACTGCATCATGTGAACAAATTATATTGGCTTACACTACCAGGCAAATAACACCAAGACGTATGTGCCATACTCGATTGATATTTTTATGTATCGATGTATGGTGGAATAACTAATTCAAATGTAACTCAAAAATTTATTTCTTCAGGACCACTTTAACTAAACGTCCATCGCGAAACGAATTACTCAAATTTTTAGTGAACAGGCAATTTCTAAATCCATCTGCGACGGTGCCATTCAGTGGCGAGAATGGACGGTGAGAGGTCTGTCTGCCTGGCTCGTAAAACGCGGATCGATTAATTTCCTGCCGAGGAAATTAAATGCCAGGTAGGGGTTCCCATTGGAAAGTCGTAAAATAGGTGGTGGCCTAAGTCAAAGTAAGCTGCCTCCAGAGAATCTTAGGCTAATGCATACTCTTCCTGGTTCAACATGATAAAATGTAAAATGAGCGGCATTTTCATCATTCAGAAAACAAGAACTGACATTCATCAGAGAAATTCACTAGCACATCAAAAGAAGCTGTAAAAAACAAGAGATGCATATTTTCACTAGCGATAAAGCACAAATTTACAACATAATGTTTATGAAAAAATCATAATATTAAGTCGAAAACGAAAAGCATAAAAATGGATACAATAGTAGAGTGCACACAAGATGAAAACTCAAAAGGTACAATAACTTTTGCAGAACCTAACCCAGACAAAAGACGTTGAAGAACACGAAGAAATATCGCGATACTTGAGACAGTCGAGTATCATGCACGACTGTGTTTTTGGAACAATTGACTGTCGGGAGACATGGGACACAAGACAGCACTCAACTTGAACTTATTTTCTCTTAAACACTCGGGACAATAACGACGTTTGAACTCACTGATGACGGAACGGGAATGTAATTCCACATACCCCAATCGTGGTAAGTTAATTCAGCACACGAGCAGACTCAATGTGACCAACAAAACGCAATATTACAGAAGTGGTAATACTAGCTCTGTAAAATAATCTCACTTCCGCTTGTTCCTGTGTTAAAAATAAGATTTTCCCTTTCTTCGCACCCAATTCGCACCCAAGGGACATGAAAAAGAAATTTAATGCTAGAACTTTTCTTTCGCGGTCAGGTGAACCGAATTTTAAATTTGCCTTTTTTCAAAATTTCAATATAATACCAGCAGCAGTGGCAGCAGCAATAGTTGTATGGGCTGCAGTGCTTCAGTGGCTCAAAATATGCTGCACCGAAAGAGAAGGAAGCGTTTACTATGGATTGTAAAAAATGGGGAATCTATGCACAAGGTGTGTTCACAAACAGGATCATCTACGCATAGAGACAGTGAGTTAAGAATGAAGAGGAAGAAAAGGCAAAGAATTAATATCGAAGGCATGAAATAGAAGGAAGTAAAGTGGGCACGAAAGACAGAACTCCTGAAGGACCATCTATAAGCTTAGGACTTAGGTCACCTGTGTCCCCCCCCCCCTTGAGGACGCCAGTCCCCATAGCATACGATAGACAAACCTAACTAACCTTATTGCCTACTCTATGTTCTCAGAGGCATAACAGCAGTGATGAACGCGATACAAGCATAATACAAAGCACAGTCTAGTAGCATTAACGGACACATTCTGTTGTTTTGCAAAAAAGAGTTGGGAAATAACACGTGATTGTCAGGAACAAAAATCATGTTACCTAGTGCGAGAGACGACAAAGCACAGCCGTAAGTGGTCTTGGGGTCGATCACGTGATGCTACAGAATTTTAAGGACATAACTGGAAACGAACTTTCTTTTTTAATACTGCTTGGAACGTTCAATTCAAACTATATACAAAAAAAGTTTGTAGGAGAGCATATGGGTTTCTTTTAATGCCCAGCATAAAGTTGGAAAACTCCCAAGCGCGGAGCTCGTTTGTCGAAGTTATCAGCCATCAATGAGATTTTATGATCCAATGGAACTCATCTTTTCTGTAGTGATGGGTTAGAACGACGTTCCTATCATTTTTAATTGCGGGCAAAATTCAAAATAAATTTCAAGCCTTGGACATCCTTCAGACGATGTTGTTGTTCCCCATGATTGATCAAGTAACTCTAAGCATTTGCACATATTGCGATGAAGCTTAGCTACAAGATCAAAACTGTCAGCAGAAAAACATGCACTGAGCATCTATGCATCATGAAAATATTGCAGACAAAAAAGAACCGATTCCACAAGGATAACAAGCCACAGGAATGCTGTTTCGACGTTCTTCTTCAAAAATTGAAATGGAAGGAATAAAACTAGACCCTCAAACTTAAGTTCTCACAGCAAGAGCAAGTGGCTCGGTCTTCCTACACCAGAAAACTTCTGAACACGGGAATGTCTCTACAGGTACAACCTAGCAACGTCGCTGCAGAGGAGCCAAGAGTTTCATATCGTTTTTAAAATAAGCTCTCAATAAGTGCACGCTGAATGGCATGCATAGGGGCAATTATTGGCACGAGTTTCATCTTTCTTCATAATTTACTGTTCCCGCAGACGTTTCGACCTTGAATTGTATTTCTTTCTCAATACCAATCAGTTCTTTCTTTTGGTAAGTTTCACAGACCAAATACCCATGAAGTGATATTCTACCTAATTCTCACACTCAAATGCCCACTCACACTCGAGAATTCTTTTTAGTAAACAAGAAATTAGAAAGGAGACAGACATCCGAGTTCCTTTACACGTCACCAAATCAATCTTCAAAACGGCAAAAGAAAATAAGATCTCAACTCTGAAGCTTGAGAGCGACTTAGGTGCCAGTGTGAGTGACACTCCATTACAAGCGGTGTTGACTGGGACATCCACGGCGGCCAAAGCATGTCAGAACCAGGAAACTAGGCAGACGGTCATCAACTGTAACGACGCGTCGCTTCTGAAATAGCGTCTCCTACTCGACACGTTCTCAAATAAGATTCTATTTGGAGCTCCGCAAGTACGTTTTGCTCTCCTCTAGCGTAAATCTTAAAAAAATCAGTCTACGATGTTTTCGAGGGCCCAAAATTTTATGCTCATCTGCGATGCCTTGAGAACTAGACAGAACGTCAGATTCGAAATCTCCAGGTCAAATATAAAAAATTAGATCACCGGTGAAGAAATCTATTCTCCTGCAGGACGATCGAAGTCTTCAGCCGGCAAAATAAACACTGAAAACTTAAAACAAAAGACTAGAAAGGATTAGCAAAAGAAAATTACGGTTATCAGGATATGCCTGATGCAGCAGTAACACTACATAATTGAGTTTTGCTTTTGTCTTGTTATTTAGTTAAAACCATTATTTTCCATTTCTTTGTAACTAAAGAATAATAATATTGAAAACTCAATGCTTCGACTCTTGTTGTAGCCATGCCATTATATTATACATTCGTTAATTTAACGCTGTTTTTCCACATGAAATGTGACAAAGAAAACGCAGGCAAGGGAACATCTAGTATATAAACGTAGAATCTATGTACAGGTGTGTTCCCATACTGGATTTCCTACGCATAGAAACAGTAAGTTGAGGAGGAAAGGGAGAGAAGACAAAGGAGAAATAGGGAAGAAGAAATAGCGAAGAAGTTGTCGAAATTGGAAGAAGCAAACAGGCACGAAGTATAGAAGTCCCGAAGGCCTATCTACATCTTGAGTAAAAAATATTAACATGCATTTATAATGGAAAATCAATGTTTCGTAGCAGTGATATGCATTTTCTACTGTTTTACTATAGATTGAATCAATAAATAAGACTTAATTGCCAGGAATAAAGTCGCGTCACACTGAAATATACTGCATCGCAACAGCATCCTAATTTACCCGCGGCAAGCCATTTTTAAATGGCTTGTCAAATCAACCTTAAAAAAGAAGCAAGGACAAGTGATGTAATAACATTTAGTTTACAGAACTGAATAATTTTCACACTAGCTAAAAAAATTATAAATAGCTCGTAAAAATGGAAATAAAATGACTACAAATGAGTAAAAATAGACATACGTATGGAAGATTGTTTACCATCCACAAGAAAACGAGTTTTTTCAGTGACTCTTACTACTTAAATGAGCGCACTCGTAAGAGACTCGCACATGGTAACTCTTCTAAGCGGTCCACTACTAAACTTCTTTGTGTAGCTTTCATACCTACGAACAGAATAAACATCCTGATGCAAACAACTACAAACGTCCATTTATTCGTGTAGTTTTGATTTTTGGGAGGAATAAAGTTCTTAAGGCAAGTTATGACAAACTCGTAATTTTATGAGATTTTCAAAAACAAGATTGGCGTACATAAGATTTATTGTGCAGTGATGTCGTCCGCGTAGTGAGTGATTATGAAAGTGGGCAAGTAACCTTTTAAAGCGCATCATCCTGAAAGGAACTCGAGAAGCTAGAAATTATGCCTCAAATTGAACGTGCACACGTGCTGACCTGACCCAGTATATTAATGATAACTTGAACTGAGATCACTTCAGTTGCTGCAACCTTATGTACACCAGTAGAACACACCTGTACACATTTAAAAAAGAACAGGTCACACTAAGCCTACGAATACTGCCTTAAAGAACTTTCTCTAAAAGACCGTGAGTTGCGGAGCGTGCACCGACCTTTCATAAAGAAGCGGTTTATAAAAAATAAATAAAATAATAAATAAATAATCACTAATAAATGAACAATCCCCGAATTTCCACAACGCATGTGGTTCACAGAGAAAGTTACGCTCACGTGAGGCAGAGTCGCTCGAGAAGAGAGCCGTTGTTCAAAAGGTCACTTTCATCACGCCTCAGAAATAGTAGCGATCAATGAGAACATCAATCACATCACATGAAATTATTCATGCTTTGAAGCAAGCTAAAGCAGGTATTAAAAACACATGGATGAATCGAATCTTTAAAAATAATACCATTTCTACAATTCTACCAGACAAAAAACGTATTTCAGGTTGTATTAAGACGTGTTGTCAAAAATATAAACAAAGACAACAAGGTGAAGCAAGTTTCTGAAATATTTACGAAATATAAATAGAGTTAAAACAGTGGAATCTACCTAGAAAATTTTTCATTCAAGTATTTTAATAATGTATTCTATCATTATCTTTTGCTAACCATTCACATTCAAACGTGCACCATATGTCCAGTGAATAAACTGAAATAAAATTTATAAAAACTCTAGCATTACCGTAAAGACATCAAATATTTCCTTCTAACTCATTTAATAGTGGTGAAGATGCGACAACAAATTTTATTTTGCGTACGAGCTCTAGCAGACGAAGTGCCGCATAGAAGCTCACATTACACAATTAAAAATACTATTTTATGTATTTATAATCAGAAGTAAATAAAACTTTTACTGCTCACAGAACATGTATTGGAACAACACTGGAAACAATCAGAAAAATTAAATATAACAATCAAGTTGTTCGATACAAAAAGATCAAAATTAGGGATGCAAAAGTCGAAACACATTTACTTAATCGTTTTTTAACATTTTGTAGCATAGCCCTTTGTACTAATTGCAGCATGTAGGCGCTTGGAGTAATCTCCTACAAACCTCACGTGTGTTTGAGGTGATATTATTCCATTCTTAGGTGTAAACTTTTTTCAATTCAGTCAGGTTTGATGTTGCTCTTTTATGAATTCATAATTTCAATTCCCTCCCTAAAGTGTACTTAGAGTTAAGATCTGGTGATTGACTAGGTCATTTTAGAACATTTTACACTATAAGTAATGAACGAATCTTGTGTCAGCTGCATGTTTCGGATCGTCATCTTTCTGAAAATTCCAATATGGTTTTAGCTTCAATAAACCCACAATTGCTCTTAAATTTCTCTCTAATATAACCCCTGTAATGTGCTCCATTGATCTTTTCTTAAATTACCTCAACTTCCCAACGCCTGTGGCGCTTTAACAACCCCAGACCATGATTGAGCCACCTCCAAATTTTTCAATTGGTATGGTGTTTTACGGTAAGTATTCAGTACCTCGTTTTCTCCAAACTTTCAGTACTGCATTCCTACCAAATAATTCTAGTTCATCTCATACGACCAAAGCACGTTATTTCAACACTCTGCAGGCTTATTCACTAAGTCCTCTTCAAAATTCAGTCCATCACTAACATGTTTTCTTTTCAGAGGTGGAGTTTTCCTTGGAGATCTAGAAGATGTGACGACGAAGTGATAGACTGATTGTCTCCTTACTAACTTAAACTCACGTTCCTTCTAAATCTTGCAGGAGTTTATTAATTAAGGGTAACTTTGAGAAAGTTACTGACCTTTGTTAATAATCATGATGCACGCTCAGTTATTTTACGAGGACGATCAGATCTTGCCAGAAGGAGCGCAGAATCGTGAGACTTCTAGTGACGAATAATAGTTCCAAATAAATTCAATGAAGCCATTACGTGTTAAGGTATTTTTTTATAACCAAATCCATTTTCATGAAGACTTACAACGCGTTTTTGAAGATCTAGATCCATCTGTTTCTGCGCTCCCATGGTGTGAATGTTAACACGTCGCTTATCAGATAAAGAAAGATGCAATACTCAGGCCTACAGTAGGTGCCTATGGCGTAATCCAGAACATTCTGGAAACTTAAAAACGTTCTATTGATGTTGCCTTCCACAATATAATGTAAAAATACTAAAATTCGAAATGTGCAGAAAATATTTGCATTCTTATTTTTAGTATCTTTTGGATAAAAAAAATGTCATACTTCATTTTTCTGATTGAATTCATTGTTGTTTAAATGCATGTTCTATAAGCAGTAAAAGTTCAATTTACCTCTGATGACTACAAATACCTAAAATGACTTAATGACACTGCCAATTATCGAGGAGCACTATGAATAGCTCATCCGTTTCTTTAGATGAGTATTTTTTTACCAAGACAATGTACCACCAAGCCTCAAAAATGTCCAGAGAAATTGAGTTTCATCCTCGTATCTTGGATTATATCACAGATATTAAAGTAAAATATCCCATGCAAGAAAAAAAATTTAACTCAAAAATGCAAAGGACCTATTTTGATCAGCAGTTATACAAGATGGGCTTATGAAATACGCAGGAATTTAATTTAATAACGATAAAATTTAATAAATTAATTAAAAAATTAGCAGCCCAATTTTAGAATGAGTTTGGAATATACATTCAATGCAGAAAAGAAAAACAAGGCATATCAGGAAGACATGAGACCTTTCAGACTACTATAATTGAGTACAACCATGCAAAAGGGAGCAGAATATCTACAAGAAACAAAGCCACAACAAGACAAGCAGGTAGAAAGAAGGCATATACGAGTACCTGAAGGGTGAATGGTAAGGAGAGGGTCGAAGCTAACGCAGTGTTTTTCGGCATCCCTAGCGGGACCTTTACTGGAGCCCTGGTTACTTTCTGCTCTCGGGTCCACCTTACCAGCATCAAGCGGAGGAGCAGCAGCAGCGGTAGGTGTCACGGAGCTCGCACTGACGATTTCCACCATACAATCCCGTTCTTCCTCGCCACTCAGCATAATCTGCTGCAGCAGAGCAGGCAAGGGTGCCGGAGAATTTTTGCTGGTCTCGTTTATAGAAGATTGGTGAGGTACGCTGCCGGGGTGATTATTCTTGCGCGTTTCGCTCACGGAAGACTGGTGCGAAAATACGGTACCATTACTGGTCATATTTGAAGAACTCGTGTTGCTAACCTTGGCATCGCCAGAACTTCTCATATCCTGCTTGTCGCCGACTATCCTCGTACTAGGAACATTCGGTGCTGTCGAACATTCGAAGTCGCTCCCGTTAACACCTTTCTCTGGTTTTACGCAAATTTCAGGAGCAGTGGTCGCTACAGTTTTCATCGAGCTGGATGAACTTCTCTCAGCACTTTTCATATATTTACAAGGTTTTGTGCGAGCAGGCACGGCTGGGTGTGTCACCTTGGGAACCGACGGTTTCGATTTGTCATCTTGCTGACTCGAATCGGAGAATGGTGGAGCACTTTGAGATGCATCCACAATCACGGGAGAATCGTCAAGATCCTTGGGTTCAACAATATCTACCCGAGCATTGTTAGAGCTGGAAGACGAGTTACTTTTTAAGGCTGGACTTAGTATTCTGCGATTACCAGATGACTCAGAAACAGGATGCGATGTCTTCGGTAACGCGGGAATAATTCTAGGAGGAGGTGGAGGCGGGGCATTGGAACTTGGGGTTGTGACGCTAATTGGACCAGCAACGGCGTTGAAATTCTCACTATGGAACGAAGAATCAGAGCTGGAGTCAGATGATATGGAAGATGGAGGGTTGTTGACGATTGAAGTATTGGAAGTACTGGAACTAGAGCAGTTCGACAGAGCACTAACATTTGAATTTGAGGAAACTTGGCTCGTCACAGAAACATCAGACTTCTGACTAACGCACGATATTTTAGAGGTCTGGCTCAAGTTGGATACGACACTGGCATTGGAAGCAATAGAGTTGGAACGAGGAGGAAGAGGAGGGGGAGTTCTTAGAGGGATGGAGGGGCGGCTAGAAGACACAACACTGCTCTTCATGACTACGGATCAGTGAACGTACGTTGATCAGCAGGAATCTTGAGCAGATCTTCGTAACAATCGTTCCTCGGAGTCCATCATTAGCATTTCGAACTTAGCTGCTGGCTCTATGAGCAATTCAGGTCAATCACTTAAGTGATTAGTCTAGTGCTTGAAATCTTTAGAAGTATATGGTTCTTGTTTGTATCCAGTTTTCCCACGCAACTTCCGAGGCACGGCGACCAATATCTACGCCCCAAAACATCGGGGAAGACTTCAAATCGTTGGTAGCAGATATTGTACATCGATCTCATAAGGTTTTTCACAGGGAAATTCAGCTCAGTAAACAATTGTGACCAGAGCTTGAGTTGCACACGAAAAATCGTATACACTAGCCTCCGTTATTAATGACATCGCTTTAAACAGCAATGGCTTATTTACAATGCGATCGATAATATCTTAATTTAGAATCACGTATCTATAAACACTTCATTCACCAACTAATATGAGGAAACTCGAGTTATGATAAGTCATCCAGGACAACAATTTGACACTCGGTAATTCAGTACAGGGGAAATTTTCTCCACTTTGAACACAAGTCCATCCTACTTTTTCATCAAATTTACTATAGAAATCAGAACTTCACCAAGCACTTCTCACACCCACAACTCGACTACGTCTATCTCCGAATTAAACCGTTCCGAAGTTCACCAGCAACACCCACTTCCTTGAACACCATTTTCCAGGTCACACATATCAGCACCGTCGACTTCAATGCTATTTAACATGCAAACGGAACACTGTACGGATGCGACGACTTCGAGTTTTCCCGCACGAGGCCAGTTTTATTTTGCGACTCATCGATCGCAGCTCGTGTTGAGCTGCTGAAAGCGATAGCAAGTATCGGGTAGGACAAGAGAATGAAGCACGTCTCCACGAGAGCAAACTGAGCCCTCCACGAGGCTGAGGGCGGCGAGGGGAAGTTCAAGAGGGAGGGAAGCAAAAGTTTGGGGCTCAGCAAAAGTCAAGGAGAGGATAGAAGAACGTGAGCTGCACATGAAAACATACTTCGTAAAGATACACAGCTCTGCCGGATTGCGATTGTTTTCAAATGGTTACTTTTGTCAATTTTTTTGAAGTCGTATTATACTGAAATTCGTCTAACTCATCACGCAACTTCCCTATCCTCGACAGCCAATACTTTGACGGAATTATTTTTAGTTAAGTTATTCAAGTGAAACAAATTTTAATACAACTACTTTCTAAATATACTCACCTGATAAAAAATGGCCAAGGTAGCGCTAAAATATCAAAGCCGGCCAAGAACGATATGTGTGGTAAAAATTAGCTATCAATTATACCAAAGTTCAATATCCTACAAAAGGTCACTCAATGAAGTCCATGTATCGAGCGTGGCTTCAGCATGAGATTAACATTCCGAATAGTCCAGAAGAATTTCACAAAATACACATTAATCGATAACAATTACAATTAAACACAAAGTTAGACTGAAAACGTTTCGGAATTCAGTGAGCATACAATTCAAATGCCTCTTTTTGCTTGGTCTGCGCTGCGATATCCAGTAAGATTAGAAGATAGCCACAGAGATGAAAAGACTGATTCAGCTATTTCAATCTTATAGTTGTGGATTATTATTTTTAGCTAATTATGCTAGAATCCAAATGCACTCTCGAGGTATGAACGAGGTACTGTGTTGCCACGATGTTGAGCTCAACATCGTGGCAACTACGCTTTGCTTTTGATGAATAAATAATTACTACATCTGCAACAAGTTGAAATACATAAAGCTATACTGTCAATTTGATACGTAAAAAATGATCGGTTTACCAGAAATTCTGTCCGGACCGACAAAAGTTAATGCGGAATATATCATTCTCCACCCCAAACAGAAACAAGGCGAAAAAACGAGTCGTACGAAACTTCACATCAACTGTCCTAAAAAAAACCTCAAAGAGTTGCTGCCGCTACCCAAGGGAGCGTAGGGACGCACAACTTGTCTAGGTGGAAAAACCGGCGCCGCTGAGGAATGGTACTGTCGGGGCGTTTTTACGCGGCAGGAAGAAATCTCCATGCAATGCCCGAGTTGCGTGTCCGAAGTCAGCCCAATGTTCGACATCCTGGCAACTCAAACATCAAACGTACCTATTCGCATGAAAGTCAGTTGTATAGAAAAAATTGGTTACACGGACGTCGCGAGAGAAAGGCTGAAAGTCCTGCGCACTACTACTTCTGATCAGCGATGTCGAATCGACATGGAAACAAATATTACTTTTGAAGAATGACAAATCGCCAGGAGACACACAGATGCGATCGTACGTTTTATCTCCCCTAAACGATAAATCGTTGCACTATTGATGACATCATGAGAGTATCGATTTATAAAATAAAAACGATCAGCTAACTGTATCGTTAATCATGTCATCATTTCATTTTCTCGGGTGAATAAATTGAAGACACTTTGAACCAGAGTTGTCCTTTGTCATGTCTACATATTAAAGAGCCAAAATTAGGGTTGTATCTTCCACTCGTATGCGAAAACTAAACAATTATTGCCCTACGCTCACATCCCAGCGGGTCGGCGAGCTATTCGTTTACACTTTGCAGCGTTAGTTCTCCTCGCGTCACTTAAGAACAATCAGCTTTCAGTGCTATTACCCCTCGTTCCCAAGATGCCCTCTCAAAAAGTTAAAAGAAATAATGTTCCAAAATCTTGGAAAATAAAACTGCTTGAAAAGCGACAGGTCCCGAACGCCCAAATAAAATAGCACGTGCGTTTTTTATTCGACAATTCAAGCTTGACAGAACAAATCGGCCACAGTCGAAGTTTCTTGCGGAATATCGACAACGTATTCTCAGACGAGAATAACATTAGGCACAAGAACTTTCCGTCCAATATAAAGCTAAATAACGGCTGAATTGAGAGGAATTCTCCGGGCCAAGCGAAACGAATGCATCTACGTCAGACAACACGCTTATTCGACAGACGTGCGATTGTCTTGTCAACGATGGGCAAAGATCGATTTGTCGGGTGGTATCTGACATGAAGTGTCAAATGTGGATGACAGGAATGAGGGTCTCGAATGGTCAAAGGAACAGCTTCAACAATTACTTTATTATATAAAAATGATGTAGAAAAGACATTGTTTCATGAAAGGCTGGTGATGAGAGAGACTCTCAAGGCGAAGGCGTCAAAACGTGGCAGCTAACGTTGGTGAAGGAGAGAGAATGCATGGTCACGAGTGGAACAGTCACAAAGTTAAATACAAGAGTACAAGGGCATAGGGAAAGCCGGTTTAAGAAAGACAAAATTTGTCTGGAATGATTTGTACCCTGAATTAGGAATACATTATACCCTGAATTACGGTGGTCTGACGCTTGATTTACGTTGCATAAAATATTTGCCGCGTGAGATAAAAATAGCACATGGGTTATTAGCATATGGAGATTAGGGTGGTGGCTGCGCGACGAAGGTGCTGGATGAGGGGATGATGGAAATGCTCCGACAGAAGGTAGGAGAGCGTGAAGGGGTACGGGCGGGCAGCCAATTGCAGGTTAAAGCTGAGGTGCCGGCAGAGGGAGGGAGTTGTTAAACAGTCTTCCAGATAAGCAGCTCTCACTCTTCTGGTCGGTACAAGGCCATGTGTAAGTGGACGTGTTGGGGTAAAGGAATTCTGTACAAGTCGATGCCCGTAAAAATATAAATATCCCAAAAAAGCTGTCAAGCCAACATCAGCATCATTTTAGCATTCATACGCTTTGGAGCTTTTTATGTTCGTTGACTACACGTGATTAAAGCAAGCTCGTTACATCTCAGACGAGAAGACAACAATGCAGGAGCCACTAACGCGAAATGCAGCAAGTTGGATCAAAGTGACGTCGAAATGAACTCAAGGCAGGAGATGAATGGCCGGGCTACAATGGCTGTCGAGGACGTCATCACTGCAAAAGATAGGGGCTCCGGCACACAAAATTACCCTGGCAAGTCAAAAGATCCCGAGATTCTCTTAAATAGGAATTTGAGGAGCACCAGTTGCAAACAAGAACACATATTTGCTTCGGGTGTCCAAAACTTCCAATTTTTCATTTTTACGAGGTAATAGCAAACACAAAATATCAACATGGGTATTTTTTTCAAACACAAGAGGGCTTCAGAAACTTTATCTGCAAATTTGAAATCCCAAGTTAACATCGAAGAAGGGTTTGGTACACGCAAGAGAAGATCAATTCATGCTCCCAATCAACTGCTCGAAAGAGCAGATTCCTACATACCGACAGCGCTCTATGCCTTAAACGTTTTCTTTTGATAACTCGTTTTTTTTTTCAAGAAATGGAAAAGTTTATCATCAGTAAAATGTTCAACACTTTGACTACGATTCGCCACACAGGTAAAATTACATGCCGACAAATATCTCAGCTGTGAATTTTAAAATGAAGGAATTTGGTTCCACAAATTTGGTTACCCAATTAATTTTCTTACTAATCAGAACTAGCTTATTCGATTGATGAACAAAAATTCGATAAAAACTTGAAAAATTTGTATTTATACATGATAGGGCTTTGGTTACATTTGGTTAGATGATCGTGTGTACCATATATGGCCCACTCCGGAAGCAAAGTGTTAACGCTTCACAAAAATACGAAACCGAACACATGACATTACTTTTGTACTAAGGTTCCATAAAGGAAGTTAATATTATTTCTATTCCAATGAAAAAATACCAAAAAAGAAAAACTAATTACTGGCAATAAGGAACTATTAAATAAAAAAATTGGGAAGAAAAACTATTATTATTTGAGAATGAGGAAACTTTAGAACAATATTCCTTCTTATGAATGCGCTCCGACTCGACTGGAGAGAAACCACAAAAACAAGAGAGATAATATAATTTCCTACAAAAGTCAAAGGACCACTGTCCCATGGGGGCGTACATGGCGTGACCACTAATGTCCTTGCATGTTCCCCACACAATTACAAAAACTCTAATACGAAGTTAATGTCTCAATCTAGTTTTCATAAACTTGACACAAGTAGCTACTCTCAAGTCGCAAAAGCTTCATCATGAGAAGAATACCGTGTTCATCGCCACAGCGGTATATGAATGAGGACTTTCTTTAAACTGTAACTGCACTGCAATACGAAAAATAATACGTTCATTATTCCCAGCCGCGAATAAATATTAATTAGTTACTTTAAGTTGCATAATCAAATTAAGGGTCCAACTATCGTTTTTATGTTTCAAGTGAGTCTAACGGTGAGACTCAGCTTCCGCTTAAATATCATTTCCAGCTTACACGGTGAAATTTTTATGCAATAAAGTTATAATAGCTCGGGGATCTCACCCATCCCCCGAAGACGCTGAAGGACAATTCCCTTTAGCGAATTCCCCTATGGGGCACCCACGTTGTAACTGGTCTGTCACAGGAAGCATGACGAGTTCAGCACATCAGAACACCACTACTCTTCATCGTCTCATCCGGGCAGTTGCGAGTCTCTTCAGTCTAACGCTCTCAGAAACTTTCAGTAGTAAGAAAACAACCGAACTCTTTGACGTCCAACTTGGATTTCATAAAATACAATGTTTTAGTTCAGTGAAAGACGTGTAATATCGAAACGGTGCTTGGACATCACTTTGTGAACGTCCAAACGCAACATCATAAATTAAGAAAAGAAACGCAAGGATTTTAATGCAACGTAAGAACGTTATTTGGTCCGGTAGGATTAGGGAGCAATAAGAACTCAAATTCAAGTCGATGCCTGGCGATGTCTACCTATGCTGACACTAAATCTTACACTATTGATGCAATACTTACTGTGTGAAAATCGGAGACACGAAGCCTTGAAACTCCCTTCTTTTTATGAATCCACCTTCCCACATAAAAACGCTGCTAACCAATTATGAAAGAGAAACACCATTTTTCTACGCGACATACCGAGACGGTCATTGAAATACGCACAAACAACCCATGGATGAACTGAACCAAAATCTACGGGCGCTAGGACATCTAAGTTAGGTTGGAACTGACACCTCATTTCGGATGAATGCATTTAGGGTGGTATCAGCACTTCCCTATTTTTCGTCATCTTTTACATACGCAGCATAAGCCACCAATAAACATCATACACAAAACGAACCGGAGCCTCTAATAAGTTTTAATAACTTGCAGAGGAGCGATATAGTCTCCTTCCAGCGCACATGCAGAAAAGCTCACAATTCCAACAAAAGCACGAGCAGTGGCCGAGCAGCTGCCCCACGTCGAGGCTTGGCGCTCTGCCAGAGCGTTCAACAAGTCCCAGTCAGCTCGGCTCACGACCTATGCTCACTTTTCTCAATGAAAATGATAATGCTAATGTATGGACGCTCATGGGTAAAATTGGCCGTGGTTACTGATCTTCCACTATGCATAACAAAGTTCTCAACTTTTACTAAAATGATTGCATAGCGATTGAAGGAAAGTTCTCAACAATTCACAAACTACCTCTGCTGTAAAGGTAAGAAGTTCAGCAAAGCCACATGGCACATGCAAAATATTATACATTGCTCCAATTTGTTTCGGAACAACTATAGAGTATCTACAGGCATTTTCAACTTTTTCAAAACATTAAAAAACTAACAAAAGACCTAGCGTTGCTAGACTTTTTGCGTAATACCACGGTGTCGAGTTTAGCATAATATTTTGGTCTAAGGTACTATAAATTCTCGAATTTCACCAACGCAGGATTTTAATCCTTAATTTAGTTTAATAGCACCATCTCGATACGTGCCGTAAATGAAACATTTCACCTCAGATTCCCTAGTTAGTTTTGCGTGAAAAATGTCAGATCACGTCGACCCCCGAAGATGCACGAAAGAGGTGATCAAGATCAGCTTATGGATTAACCTCTTTCGTTGCCACTCCTGACACAAAATTGCCCCGTTTTAAAATATTTTCCCCACAAAACAACGTAGGTCACAATGGTCATTACAACCATATGCCAACAACAACACTATTCGGTTGGAATAAAAAGTAGTGTGGTTCTCGTAGGCCAACACACTTCACTCTGGATAACAGTTCGACTGGGAACAGACAGATCTCAGGAATGTACTCGAGCAATCAACAACCTACATCTTCACACGAATGATTCGAGATATAACGAACAATTTACCGCTTAGTTTAACGTTAAATGTCATCAAACATGGGAATCGGCACAGAAAAAAAAGTCTAAATATAATTATTACCTAGTATGAGCCGACATTACTAATTTCATTAATGCGCACTACTGAAGTAGACGTTCAACTAAAAGATCACGAGCAAATAAAAATAAAAGATTCATTTCCAGTCAACTTGTAGAAATTTCTTCACTGATCCGTTGCTATTAAAACTTGCGTTTCATAACTTACGCCATAACGCGAGCTTGGAGTTCGAAACGACAAGTTTAATCTTTTGGAGATGTTTTTTCAGAAGCCCAACCATTACTTAATTTGCTCCGCGAAACAGATCGTCCCGAATCTCGGACACGACGCACAACATGGGAGTGCGATTGCGGCAGCAGACTGTATTGACAATTTAGGGTGTCAGCCCGAGCCTACGAAATCCATCTCGTTTGCAACACACACAGCAACAGCGTTTATAACATCAACTGCACGCCCAAAAAGTTCACAATATAACATATTCGCTTTGAAAGTTAATAATAACTAAGCCTAAAATTGTACATCAAGTGCATGTCCAAAATGTTAAGATTACCTGGCTGCCTAAAAAGTTCTAAGCACCTGTACGCCCAAAAAGTTCACAATACTTGTAGTACGCTTAAAACAACAGAAGGCCCTAAATTTTTATGAAACTACCTCTCCACTCAAAAGGTTTATTTCAAGCTGAACGCAAGAGAAGCTCATAACTTTGCATCATTTGTACGTTTAAAAAGCTAAAAATCACTAACCCCAAAAGGTTAGAATACTATCTGTAGTAGTAGTAGTAAGGATAGCAGCGAACTGTAAGAGAAGGGACCATTTAGATTGAACTTTGGAGAACATGGAATCTACACAAAAGGTGTGTTCCCACACCAGATCCCTTGCGTACAGAAAAAGTAAGTTGATAAGGAAGAGTAAGAAAAGACAGAGAAACATCAACGGAGAGGGTATGAAAATAGAAAGAAGCCACGTAAGGCACAAAATATAGAAGTCCCGAAGGCCTAACTAAAGCTGAGGTAACTTACAGTGACCCCTGGGGATGCCAGTCCCGATAGCATAGGATAGGCAAACCTAACTAACCTAACCCTATTGCCTGTGGCCTATTCTGTGCCCCTGAGGGGAAATACTACCAATACGCCTATAAAGTTCATAATATTCATGTTATTATGAACCTAAAAAATGTATAATAGTAACTGCACGCCTAAAGATTTATAACATTCCTTGCACGCCTTCAAAAAATATAATACTAAATGCACGCCCAATAAGTTTATAATATTAACAGCACGCCAAAAAAATTAGTGTCGGCTTTGGTTGTGTGCGTATGGAGGTTGTTAGGACAACGGGCAACAACCTCAAGTTGAAAACTACCGCGGGTATCAAAATTAATCGCTAAATTCAAAAAAATACTGCCTCCTGCTAAACTTTTCTCCACTACTTTTTGACAACCTTACTTCACACGCATAAAATAGGCAGACATAACAGAAAAAAGTATGTGAACACAACCCACGTTTAGCAATAATAGTACAAATGCAACCAGTGAGGCAAGTGTGCAGTGTGGTATTTTCATCTTAAACCTTAATTTAACTAAGACGTAAACGTATTATCATTTAATGCAAAGTAACGCATCTTCCTGGAAAGCAAGCTTCATAAAAAAACGAATCATTTTTTAAAATAACATTCAAATTCTCTTGAACACCGAATGAGTCGATCGATTTTTGAACTCGATATATTTTACTTCCCCTGAAATAAAAACACAGAAAACGTGCGAATTTCAGTTACCTTCCACCGAAAACAGTCAAGCCACAGTAAGCCATCTACCTTGTTCAAGGATGTACAGCAAGCCAACGCAATCAATGCATGCCAGCACACGTGACGGTGAATGAACGAGCAGGAGATGCTGAGAGTAAATCTCCGGAAAAGACGAAAATACGGCTAAGAATTTCTTCCTTGTCTGTATGATTCTACGCCATGAACTTGTCAACTAGAGACCAAGCACACTAACAATACGTTTTTTCTAAAAAATAAAATAATTCTAAAAATATTCACGAGTCGGTAGGCCTGGAACTACAACTAATACCAATACCTAGCATTTCTAAAAAACAACTCCGCACATACCAAGGGACCTACTAACCTTACAGTGCGTAAAAGAAAAGCGAGCGAGACTTCTTCTGATCCAATCACGAGCACATCACGATAAGAGCTGTATTTCTCATCAAAATATTATTTACGATGACGCCCCACTCGTTCGCAAAAAAAAAGCACCTGCCAACACCAAGAGACCTGCAATCTCGTTTGGAAGCAGCAAAACGAGTCTGGGTGACATGTCGGAGCAAATGAAAGTGACAGAAGCAATCATATCGCTGTTCATCAATAGTCAGGCGATGTCACGGCCCACTCAGCGTCAGCAGTCGTCGCATCGGATTCGATTCTGAGACACGTCAAATGCAATAAGGAGCCATCTCGGCCCATTGCTTGTCGTCTTGGGAGGCCGCTACATCAAAGCCTTTTGTATCAATACCCGCACAATGACAGCATAAAGCAGAAACCGAGAATAATAAAAAAAATCAATATGCGATCAGACAAAAAAGTATCTTGAATATTGGGCAATATATTCAAATGAGTTCAATAATGAGTTTAAGGCATAAAACATTGTAGGACATCAGTAAAAAAAAGTAACCTCAGCTTGAAAAAGAACTATAAGCTCTTATGAAATAAGTGTTCCGACATCGTCAGCACATAACCCGTAAAAACTTCAATATGCTTGACGGAGTCTCACTCCAAGGAGGTATGGGAAGATAACATCATCAGAGGATGCCTTGATTCAATGATGCTCATTAGGCGGCCGGCTGAGGGTCGACAACGACATTACCAGCGACCTGGCGGAGACTGGGGGTCGAGTGAACAGAAGTAGCGTACCACAGAGAAAAATTGTTCCGGTATTTTTTCAGGTCCGTAAACAGCATCTTCGAAGTGACAGTGAAAAGAGGGAAGTGGAAGCGAACGAAATTCCCTTTCTCTGTGTCGAGCTATTCACTCACGAATCTGAGGTACTTGAGACATTTAGGTTTTAGTGCAATTGTCGAGGTGTTATCCAAGTGGTGTAATTAACTGAACAGGGAAAAAAAACATTCCGGGGTTTTGGTTATATCGAATTTCTATAGTTTCCCAAAAAATATTTACTAGACCTTCATTAAAATATATCGCAAATTCTGTAATTTATATTGAAGCAATACGAGTTGTTGTGTGGCGTCTTAAAATGCTATTCTTTGAAAACTTCAAATTCAAGCTGATTCTATCGTAATTTAAAACTTCTGACCTCAAAAAGAAATCCATGGATAACAACGGAGATAAAAAATATCGAACCAAAATTTTTCAGCCGTAACCAATGGAATTGCAGGTCATTCGCGCATGTATGAAGACTATCCTCAAGCGCATGCTTGAATTTTATCTTGCCTGCATGAGCTGCCAGCCGTCGGCAAACTACCCATGAGCGAGAAAGTGTAAGAGAGCCGTTAGAATTCCTTCTTGACAAAATGTCATACAAACTCTCCACAGTTTAATTTGGAACCATTGCACACAGCCTGCAGCATGTGCTGCGCTATTTCCAGACGGAGTTTCTCCTCATCCCGTTACAGTAACTTAGGCACCAATGTTGAGACTCTTTAGAAGTACAAGTCCTCAGTCCAATCATCCAATATAATGATCACACCCTACACTGATGCTTGGCTCATGTGCAAGATTCTCTGATCGTGAAGCGACAATCCTGCGTCACCAGGATACTCACTTGGTCAATGATTATTTCACTCACTTCAAGTAGAAGGCCTACAAGAACGTGCTTCACTCAAGCCAGGCCATCTTTGAATTTTTCACACCTTCATCTGCGCAGAATCTATTCATTTGTCGTAAATGGCCAGTTGAACCTTGCAGATCGTTTCCCTTTATTAACCTTCAAGTTTATTATAGAAATAAGATCAATGGCGTATTCAATTTTTGTTTTTCTATTGAAAATAAAAGTATGATGATCAGCAGGTGAAGGAATAGGACGAAAATAAAATTACTGACTTTTCCATTCAGGCAAGAAAAAACAGTAACGACTTAATTGCGTCGGGCATTTTAACGAAAATAAATTCAATTTTCATCGGTAATGGAGCAGCGCAGCGGCAGATATTAAAGACGACAAACAAATTGAGTGACACTCTCAATAAGCAGTTAAATGAAGACAGACAATATCAGCCATCAGAGACGGACGACAGCGAGATTTGATAAAATCTTGAGCGCACAGGCAAGGCATGAAGTCAAGAGCATAAAACTGAGCGATAAAGCAATAAAACTGAGCGTTGGCGCAAGGCATGAAACTGAACTTAAGGGCAGGGCATCAAATCAAGTGCCAGGGCAAAGCATAAAATCGAACGTAAGGGAAAGGCGTAAAACCCAAGTAAGACGGAAAAGATAACGCTTAATAACACAAAAGACTCTGACGAACATTGCCAATTCTGCAGTGGGTTGCAAGAGGCATCACGGAAAAATATTTCTGCACACGATCACTGAGCTCTTCTGAGAATAAATCAGAAGGAAAAAATAGTCTAGGATGAACAATTCTTCAAGAAACGACGCACCATCATGTCCTTCAGCACACCTCCAAGGAATTTAACATTTTAAATACTAAGCGAAACATCGCACGAAAGACAATTGCAGGCTAAGAAAATTCACACAAATACAGCTCATGCTACTACAGTAAAATAATAGC
Organism: Orchestia grillus; assembly: GCA_014899125.1. Classification (NCBI taxonomy): domain Eukaryota; kingdom Metazoa; phylum Arthropoda; class Malacostraca; order Amphipoda; family Talitridae; genus Orchestia; species Orchestia grillus. Next base: position 64,048 of record VOMN01102055.1, read on the forward strand.
CAAAACTAACTCTTGGAAACGCAGGAAAAGCAAAGGAAAACAGAACTTCGAAACCAATGCCCAAAAGACTGTCAAGCACTGGCGATACATCTGGGCTTCGTGGGAGAGAAAAAGAGACTGCGGAAGGAAGCCATTTACTTACTCGATCAAACGAAGAAAGAAGGCGCAGCTGTATTTAAGCTACCAAAAACGAGTAATGCGATGCTTCTAAACAGAGCTGATATCGTAATACGCTCAAGTGCTATGAATACAAGCAAAGGCAATTGTGAACATCGAATTCAAAAGCCGAGATGTATTTTCATATTAAGCATGGTTGTGTGCGTTGGTTAACAGCAGCAGGAAGCATATTGTAACAAAATATACACTTCGACTTATATATTTAGTTTAAATAAAATCCCCCACCTGCAACCAAATCGTTGAAAACGAGATTTTATTGCCTTAAATATTAAACATAAAATTTATTGCGGAAATGAAAACAAGGATCTGGCAAACCAGTTAAACAAATTGGTTTCGTAACAATGACGACACTGTTCGTTCGATTGCGATGATACATAATTTCATCCCGCATGAAACGTTCCTTCGACCGTGGACAAATACATTTTTATCAAAGTTGCGACTTCCGTCCAGTCACACCAAGTTCTTTTGTTGTCGCCCTGTCTCAATGTCTAAAAAGCGATTTCCGACGACGTGTTAATTTACAGCACCCACACCACAGGCCTTCACTACCTACACCTACACCCGAGCGAGCCCACTCTCCACGAGTCGCTATTGAACAATTCCCTCAACGCCCCCACTCGAGGCCGATAAAGTTGGCAGATATAATTAAGTAAGCTCTCCTGCTTGCTCAGAAATCTCGGGTATCTCCCCTGAGACTGTTCACCCCCACGATCCGATTACGAGGCTTTAGTGCAAGGCCTGGATGATATTTACATGAGAAGTTTCCGCTCGGCTCTTCTTCGTCTTGGATTTCTTACGAGAGTTGGTGGAAACGATCTTAATATGTACATATATTCATTGCAATTCTAAGGCTCGCTGGAAATTTTCAGATGAACATGGGAAAAACTTGGGAGGTTATTATCTTAGTAGCACCAAGATATTTGCTCCTATTCGAGTAGGTTAGAAATTATTTGGCCACGACGATAATTACTAGGATAACAAATTTAAGTAATGCAGGAATAAAATATTCGCCAAAATATTTCCTTGGCACTTATACATACAATATATCCTTCACATATACTTTTAATTTATTATTTGCAAGCAGAATTTTTTTAAATGTTATGAAATTGTTTTTCTAATTTATTGAATTGAACAATTAACTTTCTCGTGACTGTAAATTTTTTGCTTTGCTCTCACGGATATATTTTCAGCCATATCTTTGGTACTAAAAGCGGGTTCGTACTAAACGGAGGTTCTGCAATTTCGTACTTGTAGAAACTGTACAGTTGCGCTCTGGGGATTGTAATAGATGCATAGAGCGGGCTGGCATATTAGAGAACACAATAAACGCAAGTAATGTATATTAACAAATAAGATCACTCATAGCAGAACATTGCTCTTAGAGCATTCTCGATTTACAATGACATTTCTATGCGTTAAAACGTGCAGCGGAAGAATCGCCAAAAAATGTATCGATTTTTCCTTCATGAAATACCGGACAACTTTACTTGATATATTAAGTTACGGTCGTTATGCGTTGACGCTAGGGCGAATCGTACGAAAGTAAAGGTCAGTTTCATATTCAAATCCCGGCACCAGGATCCATCACAAAGCCTCGCCATAAAAAACAGCAACATATCACAAACTTGAGGAGCAGCGAAGGACAGTTCTACATAGGGCACTTCTGTGTTGACCTCATTTCCAACTTACCAAAAATATCCGCCCCAATTAGCTTTGACAATATAAAACGAGATACCATTAATTTAATGAATGGTTTCACTCCGTTATTATACCAGAGAAACATTGTAAAAGTTAATCTTCGAAGCGCTACACGCTCCAGCATAATTAGAGCGATAACTTTACTCTCGCGCTCCATTCGAGGAACGCTAAGATCATTTAGGCATTAGCTCATGTACCACAATATTTCTTAACATACTAAAGAAAATTACTATCCAAACTGTAAAAATTAATTAATTTGCGGGCAGATCTCTGTTTAACTTTAAATGTACGATTAAAAAATGGCAACAAACAGCAAACTAACAGGGTTTATCACCAGCATAACACTAATTTACGACATGCTACTAGAGGTCAACGCAAGACAAGCGTCGACTTCTGGGAATGGACTTGATTAGATCCCTTACACTACGACTAGGTAAATTCTTGGAAACAAGAGAAAAGAACATGTATTTTGAAGAACGTTTCCCATACCATGTTAATTATACGTTCAAAGAGGAAAACATGTTCAATGGACATATACTTACTACTAGGATTTATGTACGACAATATGAGATTTTCGATGAGGTTGGACCGAAAACGAGAACTATTTTCAATAATGATTGCTATTTCATTCATTTTTTCTCGGAGGAAAATGCAAAAATATCTGGCTATCTCAGATACTTCGTCTCATCCCTAATTCTTAAAAAAAATCAAAACCATAATCTTTCAAACCTTAACGGTAGTTTTTAGAATGGTGTATACGTTACACAACACTCATACACTTAATACTGTAATGTTTCAATATAACGAGATATTAACTCATTCTGAAAATATATACTTTACACCACCCCTGTGTAAAGTACAACTTCACCGGAGCCCCACCCCATGTTGTATTTCAATTGTCTACCCATGTTGTTTCGCTGTTTGCTAGTGCGCTTCATATCGAGACGCTAAAATTTTGTACACATTAATTAACTCCCTGCCGTAATTGAAACATTTCATAAAAAACTAGATTCCCAGGCATGTAATAGGTGAAATACGGGTAAAGGGTTCAATTTTCACGGACTCTTAACTATTGCGACGAAGAAATACTCAACAATACCGCTAGAGGGCAAAATTTTGATGCAAAGCAAACACTACACTTTGACCTTAAGTTCGTAAAAATTCAAAGCAGCCAGTGCCTAATTCTTCCCTACTTACGCTCAATTTCCAGGGCCGGCGCCGCACAACCGACTCCATGGGAGGCAGCGGTTTTATTCCCAGAGTTAATTTCCTGAGACACTAAACTCCAATAGGAAGATAAAGCCGGGCTATTTTCTTATCGTTACTTCCCTAAATCGGCCGTAAGGAAAATTCAATAGCAACTGCACTCACTTCCATCGTCCCTAATGAAAGGAAACCAGAAAAACTTTTGTATTTACAAGAAAGAGGGAGAGAAACAAGTATTTTCAAACCATTGGGAGTGTGGGACAGACTACACAACTTAGCGACAGATGAGTGCCGATTCTATTCCTCTACCAGCTCCGATGCTGAATATGGATTTTGAAGTTATTGTAACATCCAATCCCATGTTTTACACGCGCTATTTTTGGTCACGCTAAGGAACCAAGCAGTCATTCATGTTAGGGATACTGAATAAGCCACGTGATTCATCTCATACTGAGGAGTTTCGATGACTGACAATGCTTTTCAGTCGAATGAAAGCATTTTGGTGGGTGGTTTACCGCGCAAACAAGAACACGGAAAAAAGCGAATAGCTTTTCATTATTTTTGAAACACAATGGAACAATCTAGAAACTCTGGCAAACAGATCAAAATCTGTGAATAAATTTTTCGAAAGGATTTTGAATCTTGGTGTTTTTACACCACATTTATAAAAACAGATTTCTATCGGTTTACAGAAATCACGGAAACATTTTTGAACGGCACTAATACAGTTCGGGTGCAGTCAGTCAATAACACTATCTCGGGTTTTTTCGATAAGGCCACGCATAAAAAGATCGAAACCATTACTCAGTACCAGGCAGGACTCGAGGATCGCTTATGTATCAGTACTATCTACTAAATCCGTTTAGAATAGATTAAATTAGATTACTAGTCAATTTAAGGTTTATCATCACCATGGAATGTGAGCTAAAGAGAGCGAAGATAAGAGACCATTTAATATCGACTAATGAGACTGGGAAAGTCGCAAAAGGAGTGCTCCCTCACAGGATCCCCTGCGCACAGAAGCAGCAAGTTCAAAATGAAAAAATCAAAGAAAAGATAACGAATGTGTGAAAATTGACAGAAGCAAAGTGTGCACGAAAAATAAAAGTCACTAAGGCTCATCTATAGCTGAGGTTACCTAACAGTGCCCCTCAGGGGACGCTAGTCCTCCTAGCATATGATAGATAAACCTACCTTTCCAAACTAGCCCTATTGCCTATCCTTCGCACTTCCCTCAGGGAAGAACCGTTTTAAATGCAGTTCAGTTAGGTTTCATTTTCATTACATGTATACGTCAAGAGCGGAGTAAAGTATTTGTAGAATTTCATGAACGTCTTTGACTGGTATTGCACTAACGTCACAAGGCGAACGCTTATTCAACCAAAATCCTTCATAGAAATGGGCCTGAAGCTTTTAACAAGCGCTATTAACACGTGATGTTAATGCAGGTGGAAACACGCCACATTGTCATGGTAAAACCCCTAAAAAATTTAAGAAGGCACACAAATTAAGTCTATGTACTGCAACGCTAGCGCAGCTCGATCGATACCTGACAACGGCCCGCTTCAGTTGACTACGCAACTTTTCAAAAAGTGAGAATTGCTCAAAGTACGCAACACGAAGAACACGGCAATATTTTCGCTAAGAAGTCAATTACTGTAAAAATAGATCAACTCTCGTTTCTATCTAGTGTTTTAGTATATGCAATACTGGTGAAAAATGAAGCGACTAATCAAACGATATCTTCATGTTTACGCCACAATATTATGTTCGTCAATAACACACAAATATTCATCTAATAAAAGTTTGATTGATCAATCAGCTACACGTGTGAGATCACCTATTTTAACTCCGTCTGCAAACTAGTACTACAACCCTCTTCGATAACGCGATTTGTGTATGGATGAAATTGTATGCATATACGATTTTCTGACGGGTCACAATTAGATTTATTAGAAGTACTTACTGCCGTCACAACTAAGAGCAACTAAATTACTATAGTTCAATAGCCTATAGTTTCAACGGGTCGCTCAAGGTGCTACCATAATTTTGCAAACTAGCCTTCATTATTTCAATCATCTTACAAAGCATACCCAATTTAGCATACTATATTGTAACCTTGAGAAACGGAACATATCAATCTACACTAGCTTAACTTTTAATTGGATTTAGTTTGATCTAACGGTTTGCGGGTACAAAAGTTATTTAGTTGCAGAACGCTTGGCTAGAGGAGCGTGTAAGCTGGCTAGCAAAGTTGGATGAAATCACACCAATTAATGACAGAACAATTCTGATTTATTGACGTTCCAGGCCAGAATTTCCTTCTTGAAACTTCTGTCACAACTTCTGTTCATACACCATTCCTCAGCTAAAAGGTCAATCCATTGCTGAGGCGATATTGAAGAAACGGGCTTACTTGTATGTCTTTTTTCACTACCAATATTAATTCAGGGACACCGAAATCCAGTGACAGGGCTGGCCAAAAAAAGGGAGCGATATTTGATACACTCCCGAAGTATAAATGTAATCTACTCATATTCGCCAACGATTTCGAGCGCACTACCGTTTTGGAATACTGCTGCGCCCAGCAGCATCAGGACGGCCATGGTGAACACTTCATTCCGTCGTCACGACAAATATCCGCAAATCCAGCTGAATACAGCACGATGACTATACAAAATATTACCACGTAGTGACTCCCGTGCATGGCAATATAAAGCATGTAGTCAAGATGCCGACGACTCACAGGCGTCCACTATACGTTTCTTTTCGAAATAAAGCGCTGCTCAACCCATACGACCTTACATTCTTTTTATTCCTAAATTACAGAGTCTCCGGGACTTCAACACTTCTCCCATAGCTTTGTGTTAGCCTTAGTTAAGAACAGGTTTTAAATTCACAGGCACTTGGTGAAGGCAAAGTGGAACTCGCCATTTTACCTTGCTAATCGAAACAGACCCATTTCAATGGATAAAGTTCCATCTCGAGGTTTTGCAATATTGCTACGATGTTTGCCCAGAACTGACCTTACTGTGTTTAATGTCCTTGTTTATTTACTTTGATTTGTGCCCACCATTCCATTTCTCCCATAATTTACTGTGTTATATTTATCATTCCCGGAGACGATGCTAAGTTAACAGGCAACTAAACAACCTTCAGAACGACGTCCATTTATCAAAAGAAATAATATGTATGATGAAAAAGTGTTTGTGCTTGGATATGTAAATGAAAATATCTTGATGTATAAATGCATATACAAGTATATCCACTAACTAATACTAACACACGCTAATGAAACATTCCCAAATCACCTCCCTTAAAAAACATTCCGCAAAACTACACGCCCCAGAAAAGAAATCAAAATAGTAGAGAGGACTCAGAGTCGACCTAGAGAAAGACATAATCTCTAATCCCCTCGGAGACGAGGAGATAAAAAGCTGAGACACAATGGAGGGGGCGAGCAGTGGCGTCTGCCTGCCCAGTCCGAACATCGAAATAAAATCTCAGCATCTGGACACGGTCGGAGGCCTCCAAATAAAGACAGAGCTACAACGACCCCCGACTCAAATTGAGGTTCGTTCCAAACTGAATTCTTCCAATTATGAGAAAATGTATTTGAGGGGTTTTCTCCATACCTTCAACGAGACGAGACTCGTAACACAATACTGCGATAAGTCGCACACAGTTCAATGCGAAGTTCATCTATGCATTAGAGGACATTGTAGTTTTGTACCGATTTCAGCCGTGGAATCGCAACACACTAATTGCACAAAATTTTACAGTCGCATTGCACTTCATGCCACAAATGTCTCTCGCGAGAATCAGCAATAAATATTACAAAACTGACTAACCGCATGGACCTAAAACATCGCACCCCAATGCACGTAAGAAGTTGTGCCTGCACAAAGGTCTTGGAGAACGAGCAGGACCTTTAAGCTTCCGCGCTGTGCTTCCATGAACACACCTCCACAGAACTAGAGGAGCTTGTGTACACATTAGCGCGTCAGTATGCCAGGCACGGACGAATTCATGACCTAAGATTAAACTACATCGGGAGGATCCGGGTTTTCAAATTCTCTATTATTTGTGCTTAAGTAATTTGATAATATGCTAACTTACCTCCGAAACTCACAAGGGTAGTAAGAAATTATAGTCTTATCTCATTGGACCTCTTGGGAAGCACTAGTTCTTCAGAAGCCCTGGAGTAATATTATAGTTATGCTTCAAACCTCCTTCACATGAAATGTGATCCAAAGAATGTAAAAAAAATGTACGGTTTTAAGAGAACGGAGAATCCACAAGGTGTATTCTCACACAAGAGTCCCTGCATATAAAAGCAGACAGTTAAGAATGGAAAGGAAGAAAAAACAAATAAGCGATAGCGAAGGTGTTGAACTTGAAAACAGCAGGCACGAAAGACACCAACTGCGGTATGGATTGGCGCGCTTCAGTGACTCGGACTATGTCGTATCGGAAGCGAAGGGACAAGGACTAATTAGTATGGACTGTTGAAAACGAGGAATATATGCAAAAAGTGTGTTCCCACACTAGATCTCCTATACCAAAAAACAAGTTAAAAATAAAGAAGAAGAAAAGAAAATGGAAAGACGCCAAAGAAAGTATGAAAATTGAAGGAACTAAAATAGGAACGAAAGATAGCCGTTCCCGAAGGCTTATCTATAGCTGATATTACTGGTAACCAGTGTCCTCCAAGGGACGCCAGTTCCCATAGCATACGATAGCTAAACCCATCCTTTGTTTATCTTAGGTCTCAAAATATTTAGTTTCTAGTTTTGAATAAAGTCTTACGATTACTTTCGTTGCCTACAAGTTTTGTTGATACTGAGCTTTCAAGCATGAAACGTTCAAATTAAATGTTCATAAGATTTATTTCCTCAATCACCTTTAAACCTAACCATATTGTCTATCTTATGTTTCCTGGGAGAGCACGAAAGATAGAAATCCTTAAGGCCATTCTATAGCTGAGGTAACTCCACGGTACTCCTGAGGATGCCAGTTGTCACAGCATACAATAAATAAATTTATTCATATTTATTATTCTATGCCCCCTGAAGGGGTTGGGAAGTAGTTTAGAAGCGCCAATTGTAGCCATATGGTTAACTGTACACACTTCCAACTATCCCTTCATAGCCCAAAAGGGTCATTGGCTCTGTTTCATTAGCAAGCACCTCATTTTTCGTTAGAAATTGAATGCAACCTTACTGCACATACACATAAGGCTGCTGCTTAATCTTCGTACAATGCTAAATGCGGTGTTATCAAATAATTTTGAACTGTGAAGATTTCAGCTTAAAAATATCCGCGTGCTTGCGATGAACACATTAAGACGCCCATAAAAATGAGTTAGCTCCGGGTAAATCAGGTAAATTAAAATACAAAGAACAGAATCAACGAGAAAAACATCAAATAATGACAAGCACAAAAAACACGCAGTGGTGAAGCAAGTTCCGATAGGCACGCGGCAGGGAGCAACGGCAGGAAGCTCTAACTTTATTGAAGAAAACAGAACATCGTTCGCCGTAAAAAAGAATGGACGAGTCGATGTTACAGATCAGAGGAGTGTTGAGCGAATCAGCTTTAACGAGGCTGGACTGACACGACGCGAGCAGCTTTAAAGCAGCTACAGCTCGGCCGATGCCGGGGCATGACACCGAGTCATGCAGAGCTCACTGAACCATCGACGGGCCTTCGTTATTCTGCCTAGTGCGGGGCAAGTTGCCCCGTCCGCCATGCAACTCGCCAGGTTTTGGGGGTCCAAATGAGGCTGTGGAGGAGAAGCGATTGCGCTAGAAACCGAGCGCTGGATACACGGAGCCTATGTTTTTCTGGATCATTTTGAAAAATGGAGCTGTATTTAACGCGATTAAAAAATAATCATGATGTCACATAATATTTCCTTTTCTTCGATAGTCAGATCTAAATTGAAAGCTACGCGATGTAAGAAGTAAACTAAAAATACCTTCACCTCTGGATACAAAATTTGTCCATTTACTTTCTTTTAAATATCTATCGTCACAGCACTAAATTTCACCAGCATATACATTCGCACTGAGATTTCTGAACTATATCATTTCAGAGCGTAGAAAAGTTTGGACACTTAATCCTTCATCTTTGCTGCTAAACAAGTGACAAACATTGCTCAGGACTCCCTCGTAGCTTCCATGAGGGTAGAATCCAGTTCAGACCTACGCTTGTGATTAACCTCTCAGGAAACCACAAAAAATGTAATTTCCACGCGGATGAAGATGTCGGATACCGTAAAACGAACATTCGGGCCTAAAAAGCAAAATTGTGAACCAACACATGAAAAATTAACGACTGGGACGCAAGACCAGAAAATCTTGTACGGATTTCATTATTATTCTTCTACTTGGAGAAGTTCAACGTACTTCTATTCTCTAAAAAGTCAAATAACTCCACAACAATCTGAAGTACATAAAATGCCCTATATACCATCCCACAGCCTAAGGTATATTAAAACTTAAATCATGACGAAAACAGAAAATTTCAGATTGAATGGCCGCATTTATACAGCAATGACATGTCCCACTGAAATAAAATTCAAGTTTTTCGACACGGTGCAGTCATTGGCTGACGATGATCGCCCGAGTCGATACCAAATAAAGTGAGGGCTTAGGTCACGTTCTCATATTTGTCTGCGGTCACGACGATCTGTTGACCAAAGATAACAATGAACGAGTCGCACCAAAAGGACGTTCCGAACACCAGGTCTTCTTACAGAGTACGTTTGTTGTGCGCTATGAGCAAAGCATCAAGAGCTCTGTGTAAAATAGGTTTTTAATTTCGTAGGCATCATCGTAAAATATGAGGACACAATGTCGTTCTCATAAATTTTGCACGTAAAATCCACAACAGCAAATGGAGGGCAAGCCAAGTAAATGATAATTCAAGTGCTCAATGAATCACTTATACAATTTATGAAAAAATATTCGTTCTACAGAATCCAGACGGAACTTCTCGTACTAAAGTTTACCTGTAACTCTCCCAAGCTGCCAAACACAGTGATATAATACTGGGGAAGTGATGCTAAAATCAATGACATAATACAGAAATGAAGCTTGTGGAAATTCAAGTGGCAGAATACATATTCTCTACCCTTTCAAATAACACATCACAAGCATATCTGTTCCCAAAACAGGTATTTTTCGAATAAAATTGAAAATCTCAGTGACAGTGAAAAATTTCAAAGTTCATATGCACATTAAAATTCCCCACTCGTTCCGACGACTCGGAATGAACGTCAACAAAACTCTACGCTACCTACAACGTTCCCCGTCTAAAAAGTTCAAACAAAAAAAAGCAGCCTGGAGACCACTAGCAAGCAAGGAAGCACGACGGCCGGAGCGCAGTGGCGTGGCCGGTCTTGATGGTAGTCAGCGCCACACTGAAATGTTTCACAAATGTGCCGTAGATTTTTACAAAAATAGCCCAGCTCCAAGGTGCAAACAAAGGAGACATGCTTTTCTGAGACCAGAAGAATTTCGCGCGTGCCTGCTAAAGCGGACACGTTCATTGCATAAATTTTTTTTTACCGCGAAAGCGTAGTGAACTCGATCACGCTTTAATTAAACCTTAAATTCATTAGACCGAAATTTGAAATTCCATGACCGATGGCGATTAGAAAAGTAACTCTCGTTCGGCTACAGGCATAAAAAATTAGAAAATATTTAAACTTCTCGAACTATAGTCTCACCATTTTCCAACAAAGTTGTTCTAGTTGAAAGAATGGCCATAGAGTTTCATTGGTTGACAAAATCTTCATAGAATTCGGCCACCCGGGCACGTAGTCAACCTTCCACGGAATAGTTCGTCGTCGCCATTTAAGGACCGCGACACAAGCTATTCCTTTACGTGAAAATCACAAAGTGCCAAGCCTGAATTGTAATTCGAATAATAAAAAACACCCCCTTTGAACAGATTAAGTTACCGCATTTTTCGAGAACTGTGAAGTGGAGTTTTGTAATGCAAAAACACAACATTGGATGCCAAAATACCACGACGTTTGAAGAAACTAGGGTGAGCAAAGCAATTCCACCAGAAGTGAGGCCACATAATCTAATAAAAATTATGCGTAATATTTCCACCCTTCAATGTCAAGGTACCTGCGCCTATCAACAGAACTAATTTTATTTTATCAATCGTTTTGACGCATCTCAGCACAAGCTGCACCGTGCGATTTCACTATGAATAATTTCTGTGCAATAAAAATTATGGATGTTGTTTTCCATGAATTAAGAAAAATTGACTCCAAATTGAGTCACCTCACACAAGCAGCTGATGAGAAAATACATCGCTTAAACTTGTTAAACTAATCTCATTACACTAACTCTCGGTCGGGCTAATTTTTTGAAGAAAGCAAGATGCACATGACAGAAGTACACAAGACTACCAAGTCGGAGCATTGCATAGACTACGACACGTACATTAATTAAGGTCAGCAGTCGCGTCATGCGAGTGCGATGACCATCGCACTTGCGCTCAAATATCTCACTGGTACTTAGATGTATTTGTGATCTGAAAATTTAATTGACCATCTTCGTAAATAGGAGTTTTCCATACGAAGATATTTTTCATCGACTTATGGTTAGATGATTCTTACTTGTCACACACTAACTCGGCCTCGCATCATCCACAGACTAATGTATCTAACGAGGAGAAGTTCATAAGGCGAAGTTCAAAAGGCGAAGTTCAAAAGGCGAAGTTCAAAAGGCGAAGTTCAAAAGGCGAAGTTCAAAAGGCGAAGTTCAAAAGGCTTGATCAATCAACGAATGACGGGTGAGTAGGCCTAAAATTCTATATCATAAGTTAAATTCTACTGGTTTCTTATACGCAATACACATTAAGGTTAATGTACACATTTGATAAACTGAATTTTATTTTTCGCATAATTTTTTCTATCAACATACTTCGTCCACATCCTTGACAGTTCAACGATGCCTCAAAATATTTCGTGCGAGTTGAGTTGAAGGGATTTAGCTGATTTATAGGTGGTCTCAGAATGCACTATTTTCCTCTTGAGGTCTTTCCGGCGCAAGATAAAAAAAATAAACAGACAAAAAATATCGGGAAAATAAGACGAATGGGGCGATACATCTCAGTCCAAAGCCTCAATTTGGAGTCGAGTTACCTGAAGCAGCGTGAGGAGATGCACTGCTTGGAGGAACCCACGATGGATAAAGGCTCCGAATGCTCCGGAGCCTTTACACTTGCTGACTGAGCATATACGCTGTTATAATCTCATTAAATTTCATAAGTTTGTAGTAACTGACTGATCACACAATCCCATTCGACAGTTAATCGCCTTTGGATGGAATAACTTAACGAGCGATATTGTGACATGCCAAGACGGTACAAAACTGCGGAACGTCGAGAGAGATTCGCATATACCTCTTGACTAGACTACAAGAAAACTGTCCAGCACGATGCGAGTACAGAAATATCCAAAGCAAAGTAAGAGTAAATATTTTAACAAAATAACTTCATTCAGAAACGATTATGATCATTCAGAAAAAAATCATCGTTTCCCCACGCGCAAGCTTCAACTGAAAAATAAGCGCACTCGAAACCACAACATGTTGACAAAAACAGACAAAACTTACCTCGTTTTCTCAAACGTAAGCTGGCAAGAAGAAACGATGCTTTAATGAGCAAGACGATGCAAGCAGAACACGAATCAAACCTACGATGGATCTCATACCTTTAGAAATCAAAATAACTTCAAAGTTTGAAGAACAATACCCCTAACAGCATACACGTGTGTGGGCAGAAAAATACCTTTAGCAATCGCGCAAATAGAACTGATAAACATTTCTGCTGGGATATAACAGGGTGCAGTTCACAAAAAGTTTACTCCCATCACCATTGACAATTACCCGAGAAAAAAATGACTAGCGGGTCGGAAACAACTGAAGACCACCATTGAGTGAGTATCTATCACACACTGAAGTCAGCTATCTACTTAGGGACTGACACATCCTATCTTTAATTGAGATCATTAAGACGTAACCTTCGAGTTTCGACTACGACACATTACTTTGAACTTTCATCACGCATGGAAACTCACGCACGAGCTTTTTTAAGCCTGATC